>NDGN011297545.1:0-33517 GCA_002564285.1 Tympanoctomys barrerae
GGGCCACTTCTCATCGCCACCTCCTGGGCATCCTCGCCCACTTCTCATCGCCACCTCCTGGGCCACTTCTCATCGCCACCTCCTGGGCATCCTGGCCCACTTACTTAGCTGGCACTGGCTGGGTCTGGCCTCATTTTTGTCAGCTGTCGAGCAGTCTCCAACGCATCACCATCGTACGACTGAGCGTCAGCTTCTCAAGAGGTGGAACCGACTCCTTCTCTGGGTTTGGATCCATGTACATCTGGGCAGCGTGCTCTGCCACCCAGATAGGCTGCTCAGCAGCCTCTGGAAAAACACAGGCATAAGCCCAACTCCAGCTTAGCACTGGGCTGGGTCCCTCCGCTGTCCAGCATGTCCATCTTTCAAAAGGAGCCTTCCTAGCTTTCTGTTACCTCATCCAATTCCTTTTCCACTCCAGAGTCCCATCCCTAGTAGGATTTTAAAAGTTGCTAATATATACTGCCAAGTGAAGTCTATTATAAGGTGCGAACTTTGTGGGGAAGAACTCCCTCTTTGTTTCTATAACTGAACTTTGAGTGTGTGGTGAGGACATTCAACAATTCCTTGACCTTAAGGGCTACCAGAGACCCCCATGGTGTGGGAAACATGCAAGTTCATAAAACATTTGACAGGAGCATTGCCTAGGCTGTGCTGTTGTCAGTCTTAAAGGTAGAAGAGAAACCCAAACCCTGTATGTAGGTGCCTGCAGCCCCTGCTCACCGCGCTGCCTCTGGCCGTGGCTCCTGCCCTGGACCGCGGGTGAGCTCCCCTCCTGGCCGTGGCTCCTGCCCTGGACTGCGGGTGAGCTTCCCTGTGCGCTGTGGCTTGTGGCCTGAGGGGAGGACTGCTTCCTGCCAGCCTCACCGGTCAGCACCAACAGCTGGGCGCCAACACTCGGCAGACTGCAGCCTCACTGGCACCACGGGTTGCCCGGGGTGGCTGCAGCGCCAAAGCCACGTGAGGGCCTGGCTCCCCTTTCACTGCTTGCTCACCTGCTGCTCGGCCACGCACTCACTGGCCCGAGAGCCTCTGGGACAGCGCACAGCACAGAGGCTGTGGCACGGGCACTCTGGCAGTGCAGCCCTCGGGGCGTTGGCCCCACAGTGTGCAGGGGGCAGGCTGGCCAGGCTTTGCGCCTCTGCAGCCAAAACCAGTGACTGCTTTTGCTCTTTTCCCTGGGCTGTGGCTAAATAGCCTGAATGACAGTGCGGCCAAAGGTATGATTTGTACATATGAAGGGCTGCGAGGGCAGCCAGTGTAGCACTTGCCTGAACTTTTAAAGGCCAAGTGTTCAACGGTTAACTTAAGGGATGACTCTGTTCTGTGTGGGCGGAAATCTCAGCCTGGGATGCAGCAAAACTTCTCCTGAGTTGAAGGAGTGGAAATGGTTACTTGTGGCCCAGTTACAGTTATCAGGAGTCATGAAATGGAATCTCCAGGGAAACATCTCAATGGCAAGGGGTCTTTTGTCCCCCGCCACCTTCCTTATCTAATTGAGCGAAGACAGAGGGCTGAAGCTCTTTGCAGGGCTGCTGTTCTGCCACCGTTTTCACCCGAGGACTGGATTTCAGAGTCGTGCTCCAAGCCAAATCCTTAGTGGTTATTGCAACGAGCTTATGACCATTGAGACACTCATTAATCCAAGTCCACAAAAAGAAAGTAAATACGGGACTCAATAATACAACAAGCATTTCTATACTCATCCACGCACATCATGTCTACGTGCGTGTTCTCTGAGAACGACCTGCCGTGTTTACTCTTGATGGTATCAATATCAGCGCACCTCTGAGTAATACTGACGCTGTCGCGCCGTGCACCTCGCCCCGCTCGCGCACAGCGAGAAGTCCCCGTCACCTGCTCTGCTTCCACAGCCCCTGCTTGGGCGTCAGTGGGCTGCATCCCGTGCAGCTCTGGAAATTCCCTGGGAGAAGGCTGGTGAGAGGACGGGCAAGGAAGACAGAAACAGCACACAGAAGCCGAGGGCAGGCGGGCCTCTGTGGATGGGAGGGGAAGGCGCTGCTCAACCACCGTGGCGTTTACATAAACACGGAGCAGGCTGATGTCAGGTGAAGCCCCTCTGCCCAACAGCTAGCTGGCCTCTCAGGCCTGTGTTCTCGGACTGGCACAGCTGTTTCCTCAGGAACTCCGTGCCCTTGGTTGTTCCTCGAATGCTCTGGGCTCTCAGTCTCCAGTTCTGCCACTCCCTAAAGGTCTAGAGGACACAGGTCCGCTGGCATCCAGTAACTTCAGTCTGATGAGCCCAGTCTTTCATCACTGAGCCTGCCTCCTGAGCGTCCCCGGCCTCCTGCCATGGGGACCCTGTCCCCAAGCTCAGAAGATGGCATACATGTACCCCAGAACCTTTCTCCACAGATCCCCACCATCAAACTCTCAGCAAACCTGTGGCAAACGTGGTAGGGTTGTTCTGGGGACCAACAGGGCCCCTTGCTTGCTGCACAGTTAGAGGCAATGCCTCCTGTAGGGTTCCCTGGGTTGGGGCAGGAGCACCACCTGTGGCTAAGACTGCACGTTCCTTGCTCTGAACCCATTACCTATACCTGGGCCTAGTGTGACAGCACCTATGAGGTTCCTGGGCCCCGGAAGGGCCCCGGGTGCCCAACCTATGGTGAGCCTCCAGCACCACTGCTCGTCCTGAAGGCTTGGAGTAGCCTCCTGCCAGCCTTAGCGAGTATGGAACCCTTCACCTAATGCCCATGTGGTAATCGCAAAGACTAAGAGTATTTTGGTTAGCACATGCACATGCTCTAGGGTTGCAGCAGGCTTCCAGCCTGATGTGCCCGTCAGGAGCTGAAAATACTGCCAGTCAAAAAACTCTGAATCCACGTAAGACTCACAGCGCACTGGCTCAGCTCCACAGCGCGATGGTTGCCCACTGGGAACAGTGACCAAGGGCTGGGGACTGCTGCTGGCGCTGAGAGGGGGCAGCCACACCGCGGCAGCGGGGAACAAGCTACAAAGCTTGTTCCTCCTTTAGGTCCAGCCCTTATGCCACTGCGAGCTGAGGACCATCTGCGTCCGCCCTGGAAATGCAAAGGCAGGGCTTGACCAGCTGATGAAGGGCTACAGGAACATATCTTTGGGTTCCTGAAATGTAATGTAGGAGATGGCAGGGGTGGGGAAGGTGGTAGAGATGAGAGAACGGCTTCAAAGTTAGCCTGATCAAAACCACTTGATGTGCTAATAGCTTTCTTATCAGGAGTTCGGAGCCGTAAAGGGCATTAGATCCAAGGGAAATGGTGATGTCAGATGTTTTTATGGTGCCTGTTAAGAGCCCTGGTTAGAAAGGGAAGGTGTCACTCATAGATAAGAGAATTGGACTTGGATTTTATACCTGAATTTAATTAGCACTGATTTGAGGTTGATAGTAGCTGGTTTTTCTAGTTTTCAGAAATGCATCTTTCCCTGCGGGAGAGGGGGGACAGAGGAAACGGTGAGGAGAGAGTGAATCCTTTCATGTTCAGGGCCCATCCTGCTTCCCCTGTGATGTGGTAAATCCTGGCCCCCCTCTTCTGCCTTCCAGGCACGGAGCAGCCACACCGCCCAACCCACCACCTCCTCCAAACCCACACAGCCAGCAGGTGGGAAGGAGAATGGCCCTTGGTGCCCAAAGGTGAGAGGAGAACCGGAGGCCGCAGCCCTCAAGGGAAGTCCTCGGGTAGAGGCTTCGGAGCCGCCTGTGGAACCATTCTCTTGCCGCAAGTGCTGTGCTGGAAGAAAGTGAGTGTTTTCTGTGCTTTGAAGATACAGTCTGGGGCTGGGGAGATGGCTCAGTAGAATAAGCGCTTCCCTGGCAAGCGCAAGGGTCCGAGTTCAATCCCTGGTGAGATACAATCTTAAGCTTTGGGGCTCAGGAAACACACACACACACACACACACACACACACTCACATACTCACTCACACACACACTCTCTTCCTGGTATGGTACAATTTAAAACTGGGGAAGCACTACACACAGAGTAAGTTTCTTAAATAGGTAGGTTGTATAACTGAAGATACAGCTTCCTTTGGGGTTATTTTTAAAGTTCCCACAGCTAATCTGTGCAGCGAGGGGCTCCACCGGGTCAGAAGGAAGGAACTGCTCCTCACCCGACGCACAGCTGTGAGGTGCACATGGGCCCACCCGGGTGTGCTCGCGAGCAGCACCGGTCTCGGGAGATGAGCTGGTTCTGGCCCTGGGCGGCCTGGGCCCAGCGCCTCTGCTCTCCTGTGGGAACTGTGCACAGGATTCCATCCCCCCATGAAAGGGCTCCCCGTCCTGTGTGTGGTTCTGGCCCTGGGCGGTCCTGTGTGTGGCCTTCCCTCCACTGCACCTGCTTCCCGGTTTCCCTTATGTTGGGCTCCTGAGTTCTTCCCTCCGAGCTCCAGGGTGGCTGCTCAGAGCAGGGGTGTCATGGGTCCAGCCTCAGGACTCAGGAAAGCCCTGGGCCTCTTGGGCCTCGGTTTCTTCAGCAGAAAATGCAGAGCATGGCCCATCTAGAAAGTCTGGCTGTTTTTAATTAAGATACTGGAGAGATGGGCGGGTCTGAAAGACCTGTGCTGTCTGCTACAGCGGCCACCAGCTACTGGCCCCTACTCAATTTCATTATTAAAATTCTGACTATATGAAAGTGCTTCTGTTCACTCACTTGACATTTAGACACAGGCCCTTCCCTTGGACTTGCTGGGACCTGCATGAGGAAGTCCACTGGGGCCTCAGACCCCAGCCAGGGCGGGGCGGGGCGGACTCGTGCGCCCCGTGTTTGCTGTAGTGGCAGTCACTGGGCTACAGTCCAGCACCTGTGGCATGGACACTCTGTCCTGTCTACCTGGATGGCTTCTCGTTGTCCTACGGTGACATTAGGCGGCTCCCCTCAGCAGGGAGTCTCTAAGTTCTATTTCTCATTCAGTGTCGCTGGGCCAGACCGGGCAGGATGTGCCAGTGGGCACCTGCCTGGAGTGGACCTTGGCCTTTTCAGCTCTTGCTGGTCCCTGTGAGCTCAGGCACTTGTCCCAACCTTTCGATCCTCAGTCCTTCCGAGTGAGCTGAGGTGCACCCGAGTCTGGTGTGCACTAGAGACCGCCCCACCCATCCTGCACATCCTCAGCTGGGAGACAGAGAAGCTCCATCTGTGAGGCTTTTAGAAGAACAGGCTTTTGTTTGTTTTGAACATCTACACACACTGTCAAATATGACACTTCAATGCACTACTCGGTGAACTGCCAGGTCTCAGAGCCCCCGGGAAAGCAGGTAGGGACTCCTAGAGACCCTGCTTTTGCATCAGATGCTGGCAGATCCCTCCAGATCCTTCCCTTGGGAGATTTCCCCAGAATTTCTTCCCACTTTTGTATTCTGAGAGGGTTCAGGGAGAGAGCTCAAGAGTGAGCATCCCACACCTCAGCCTCCTGAACACAGCTGGAGTTCTCCCACGAAGCGACACTCAGCAGCGGAGTCCTCCCGGCCACACTCCCTGGGACACTCTGTGTGCTGCTCCCAGAGGACAGAAGGCCCCGGCCCGTGGCCTGTCCTGCCACTGCTCCACCTCTCACCACCTGGAGGGCCAGGCCCTCACCAGAGCTGTTCACTTTGACCACAGGGCTGTAGAAGACTTCTGCAGCTTGGTGACTTCACGGGACACAGCTCTGTGTCCTGCAGGAGCTCTCTGGGGAGAAGCACACATGTGATGTTAGCTCATCAAACTCCAGCGAAGAGGTGGCACTGGCAGGGGCCTGGAGGCCCGCATTGCTTTCTGCGACCCCTCTGCTCCAAGGTCCGCAGGACACATCCCAACCACAAAAAGGCCTGACATCCAGGACTGTTGTCCCAGGCAGGTCCCCTATGGCCTGCCGCTGTCAGAGGGGTACATGGGTGTTCAGAGAGGCCACCAGGAGCAACCAGCCGGGGCGGGGGCGGGGCGGAGAGTGCTTCCGGAGGTCCAGCTTCAGAGGCTGCTGAGCTGAGCTACAGGGCATGGCTGGTGGTGTTCCTGTCCCTAAACCTGTTTCTCTGTCCTTTCTCGACAAGTCACATCCTTTTTCTTCTCTCTGGGCCTCCGGACCCAGGCAGGGCCAGGGCTCTGTGGCAGCGGCCGCTCCCCTGGCTCCCTCTGCTCTTTCAGACATGACAGCATGTTCCCAGCAGATCCCACCTTACCATCAGGAAGCACAGGGGAGCACCAGTGCCAGGCCAGGCGAGGGCGCCAGGCCAGGCGAGGGCGCCAGCCCCTCTGTCCTCTGGCCAGCCACAAGCAGGAGGGGCCGTGGCAGATGCCCCACACCCAGCCTCTTCCGTCCTCTTGAGTGGCCTGGTCTGGCACTCTGGAGGAACCCACGCGTAGCTAATAATCTAAGTGTGACCACAACAGTCACCCACTGAGACTCTGAGGCCCTGGGGGAGCACTGTCTCCTGGGAGAGCATGAACTGGGCCCTAGAAATGCCCGGTTAGCACCCTGGGTTGATGAGGACCCAGAGGACTGGGCCTGCCAGGTCTACAGCCCTTGTCACCAGCAGCTGGCATGCTGCTGCCAGCCCATGCTGGCCTTACTCCGTGCCCTCCCCAGAAGGCTCCACTGCACAAACACCCACAGCTTTCCTTGCTGCAGTAGTGGGCCAGGACAGCCCCAATCATGTGGACCAGGAGGACAGTGTCACTGGGAGGGTGGGCCCGGGCTTGTAGGCCTCTGGTTTCCTACAGATATGTGTGTGGCGGGGTGATGTGTCAGTGCCTTCATGGGGCAGCCAGAGCCTCAAGGACACAGCTCCCTCCTCAGATAGCACGACTCCTCGGGCGCTGGGGGCCCTGCCCTATCTGCCCAGATTGGGCCCTGACTGTCCCAGAGGGTCAGATGTCCCAACGAGGTCAGACGCTGACCTGGTCTAGGCCCAGGGCTGTGCTGGCCATAGCTGCCCCTCAGCCCCTCTGTGGCTACAGGAACCTAATTTTGGCACAAGTTCCTAACATGCAGGAGGCCAAGCATGGAGTGTTTTATCCAGGAAGGACCTTGGATTGGGCAGGTGCATGGAGGCCCCTCATTGCCCTGACTTCCTCCCATAGCCCCCTGCCCCTTGGGGACCCGCTGACATTCTGGGAGGACATGTGGCTCTGCCCGTGCTCTCTCCCCCTGGGGCTTTCCCACGGCATCACCTGCTTCACAGACACTGAGGACCCAGCTCTTTGGGGACCTTGCTCTCCGGGAAGACACAGCACCAGTGTGCCCTCCCCCTGCCAGAGCAGCAGGTCCTGGCCTCCATACAGTGTCCCCTCCTTGCCATCCCAAGCCAGGCCTGCCAGCTTCACACTTGTCCCTGGGTCAGCTGCCTGCGTGCCACACGCCCCGCTGGGACTTAGCTGCCCACACTCATCACAGGAGTCACGGAAGCCCAGGAAGCTCATGACCTTGAACACGACCTTTGAAACCAGCAGAGCACCCTCCTTCTGTGGTGGTGCAGGCTCCCACCACATCAGCCACTGGGGCTTGCTGGAACAGTGGGTCACACGATGTGGTTGCAGTGTCCAGAGGCCCACGGACTTGGGCTGTGGAGCCTGCGCGGCCCCTGTTCCTGCTGATCCTTCTGGGCAGCTGAAAGCCCAGACCACACCAAGCCAGAGCCTTGCTCTCAGGCCCAGGCTCCTGGCCACACTGATTCTGGGACCACACAAAGCTGACCCAGCAACCCAAAAGCAAGTCAGCCTCTTCCTCAGAGCGCTGGGCTTCCAGAGCTGTGCCTGCCCTCGGATCTCTGCCTCCGCCTCGACCCCGCCCTGCCTTTTGTACTCTGCCCCTTGCCTCACCCTCTGTCCTGCCCTGCCCTCCGCCCACCCCTGCCCTCAGCAGCTCGGGGCCTCCCACCCCCGCCACAGAGGCCACGTGCCCATCCCCTGCCCTGCTGAGAGACGGGTCGTGCGTGGCTGTTAATGAAAGGGACACAACCCGCTTCGCCATCATCCTGGATCATGCGGTCGTTAGGTGCAGCACCACTGCCAGCGGCCGGTCTGAGGTTGATTTGGAAATGGGCGAGTCCCAACAGTGAGCTCGAGGAAAGGTGTCAGGTATAAATCTTGTCTTCAAACAGTGGGCACATTCCACACTTCAGAGCCGCTGCGCCGAGTGAGGCCCTGCTCTCCACCCCTTGCTTTTCCTGGCTGGAACAGGATGAAAGGCCGGGGTGTGCGCTCGCTTAGTCTGATAATGAGGGTGAGGCTTGCGGGCATGGTGAGTTGGCAGCTTCAGCACTTCCTGTAACAGTTTTAGTTTTTTTTATCCAAGGGCTGCTTAAAGACAAACATTTTTTGTCAAACTGCTGGTAGTCCGTTTTCCTGCAGGAACCGTGCAATTAATCTTGTTTATATTAAAGAGGCAGGCTGTCTTTGTCAGCTTTCCTGAGCTATAATTAATGAGGATCAAAACGTTACAAAAACATAATATTTAGCTTAACGCAATGAGGCTGGGCAACAGCTGCCTCAGTCAGAGGGGTAAGAGGGAAACACATCCCTTCCTCTGGAGCAACTCAGTGCTTCGAAGCCAGATCACAGGCGGCTCCCTCCTTGCTCGAGAGGCAGCTGGCGATGGAGGGGCTTGGAATCAAATGTGGGGGGAAGCCTGCATTACACACAGCACTGGGCCAAGCCGATCCAGGTGAGGCTGCGCGACATCACAACCAGGGCTGCCGCAGGGAAGGACGCCACAGAGCCCACCGACACCGCCCCCACGCCAGGTGCCAAGCCGACCTGGGCTGCTTGCCCTGGAGCCCTCAGTTTGAAGCTTGTCACCAGAAGCCAGAATCTAAGGCTGGGGTACAGCTCAGTAGTTCCATTGCCAGTCCCTAAAATTAATTAAAAAGCTCCGCACAGAGCCAGACCGCAGCACCTGCAGGCCGTGGCTTCCCGAGAGTTCACAGGGGCCGGCGCCCATGAAGGTGCAGCCACCGGGCCCCAGGAGCCGAGGCAGGACCCAGCACACACCTGCATAGCAAACCTCTCTGCCAGCCCCACAGCCCGACAGCCCAGGCACAGACACGCAGGACGAGGGCGAAGCGGCAGCTCACACCACGGACCACAGGTTTCCAGATGATTCTGAGAATGCGGAGCACCCAGCAAGCAGAGGGGATGCTGGAGCTGAGTGTATGCAAGAGACGGCGTCCGCACACCAGCAGAGGAGCCCCAGCACCCCACGCTGGACGGATGCAGAGGCCACAGGCGGCTGGGACCCCAGGTGGGCAAGCAAGCTCCAGAGCCCGCTGCTCTGAACAAGGACGTCGCAGCCCCACCCACAGGCCTCACGGGACACCCAGCCCTCGTTTCTCATTGCTACAGTATTTAGCACCATGAGCATCAGGAGCCAACCTAAAGGCCACTGTCAGGTTGCCTGGCTTAGCCATGGTCTCCTGTGTAATGGGAGGCTGTGGATCTGTAAGGATCATCAGAGTGACCGGCCACAGGGAGGAGTCAGCGGGCCACTGGGAGCAGGTGCACGGCATGCAAGCCCTTCTGAGAGACTCATGGGAACAGAAAAGTAATGCAGCACGCTGGCCAGCTGTGGTCAATGCCCGCCCCACCGTGGGCACTGGGACTCAGACTCAGGACCTCAGGCCGGTGCTGTAGCCCTGAGCTGCATCCCGGCCCCTAACTTTCCCTTGGAGAATAGACATGCCCCCTGCACACATGCCAGCACCAGTGAGTGTGCTCTGTGCCATCGTCCAGGGGACCCGCAGGCCCCGAGACGGTGCTGCTGTGACAGCCTGCCCGGAGTCACTTACTACTGAGTGAGGGGCCAGGGCGGCTTCATTGTCATAGGCACTGAGCACCCACCCCAGGGCCTGGGCACACTAGCCACACACCCCACCACCAGGCCACACCGCAGCCCTCAAGCCAGACTTGAACCAGGACGCCGCCATTA
Organism: Tympanoctomys barrerae; assembly: GCA_002564285.1. Taxonomy (NCBI): domain Eukaryota; kingdom Metazoa; phylum Chordata; class Mammalia; order Rodentia; family Octodontidae; genus Tympanoctomys; species Tympanoctomys barrerae. Next base: position 9,897 of record NDGN011297545.1, read on the forward strand.
GCTGCTGCTCCTCGAATCAGCTCCCAGCAGTGCCAGCATTACCGTTAGCTGTGAGTGCCCCTGGAGGGAACGCTGAAGCCCAGGAGAGCAGCCAGCGGCCCTGGTGGTCGCCAAGCACCTCCGGTCTGGTTGGGACGTGGTATCCTGAGGTCGGCATCCTCTTCTATGTGCTGCGAGCCTCCTAAATCTCGGGGGAAAGGACATCTGTGCCCTCGGCAGCACGGGGCTGGAGGGCTACGTGGATGGACAGCCCCAGCCTCTGCTCCAACCTCAAACAATGCTGTGTGAGAAGGGCCGGCAATCTCATTCCAGTCTTCAAAGGAAAGTTCTTTCATGATGACAAACCACGTGCTGGCTTGAAGGCTGGTTTCCAAGAGCAGCCACCACAAGATCACAGTGTGGCCACAGAGAACTCAGACACAGTCGGAGTGACCCTCAGAACAGCTGCGAGCATGGGGTGACCAGACTGCATGTCCCCTTAGCAAAGCAAGACTGTCAGAGGTGTGTGTTCTTGCAGTTTCTCCAGCAAAGAGAACCCAGAATTAATGAAAGGAGTCCTGCCAGGAGCCGCACTCTACACTGTCCTTTGGACATCGCTCAGGTGCCTGCTGGCCTTGGGGGGGGGGGGGGAGGGGACAAGGCCCTGGGTGCAGCTGAAAACAATCCAACAGAAAACAATGTATCTTCAAGTAACCATTTACTGTTTAGCTCCAGCAGAGCTCTGGCCCAAAGGCCGGCTGGGTAGGTGCCTGCCAGCCCTGCGCGGCCCTAGCCCAGGAGCCTCCATTCCCAGCTTTGTGGTGTACACAGAGGACGTGGACTGCACACAGGTGTGTCACACAGTCACTGCACAGCACATGACAGGACTGGCCTGCGTGCCGGGCTCGGCGTGGTGTGCCGTGAGTCTCTGGTGGGAGGAGGGGCCTCATTTGGGGCCACGGTGTGGCTGGGGAGGGCAGCACCCTCACAGACAGTGTGCGGTGTCCTCCTGGGTGGAGGTCTGCAGAGCAGCGTGCAGCTGGAGGAGGGCTTTCAGTAGGGACAGCCAAGGAGTAGCATCTGCCCAGGCCTCCTCCTTCTCCACCTCCTTCTCCCTCAGCCTGACACGGGGTCCTGGGGTCGTCCGGTCAGGGATGAGGAAAGCCCAGCTGTGCGCACAGACTTCGCTTTGTTGGTCCACTTGGGACCTGGGACCTCTGGAGACAAATGCATCCCACATGTGCCTTCAAGGGAGGCCGCGATGCTCCCGCTCCAGTCAGCCCATCCCCTCTTCCTGAGGTTCATGACACCGGCAGCACCGGTGGTGCAAACCTCGCTCGGGCTGCCAGGCCTCTGCTTGGCTCTGTCAGGCCCAGAGGCAGGACCCCTGCTGGGCTTCATGATTACTGGGTGTCTGGGCTTTCAGGCTTCAGGATGTGCTAACTTAGGATCCAGTTGCAAACCCTTTGTTTTGTGGTTTTTGGGTTGTTTGTTTTCTTGCAGTACCAGGGACTGAACTCAGGACTCTACACTTGCGAGGCAGGCACTTATTCCACTGAGCTATCTCCCCGGCCCCAACCAGTCCTGTGGCATCATGCAGGGCTCTGGTGTGGGAGTGAGGAAATACCAGCATTCTGTACGCGTCGTGAAGCACCCCACAACCAGGCCTTTCCACCATGCATGCCTGGGTCACCAGTGGGACGCCAGCTGCCCTGGCGTGGACAGTCGGCGCTGCCTGCTGGGCATCACCCCATGCTGGGCCCCCCTCCCACAGTACTCCAGCCCCCCAGCTGCCCCCCACAGCACATGAGCCACAGACGCAGCCTCTGCATGGCCAGGGTCAGACGCCATGCAAGTGCACTTTCCTGTCACCACTTGATGTGACAGGGTAACCGTGGAAGCCTTGTCACCACCCCCTGCCACATGGGGCTGGATGGTGGCTGGCTAGTACCTTCCCAAGTGGCACTTCCTATGTCGCTGTCACTGCAAGCCTTCCTGTAGCCACTGCACCTGCCTTCTGGCTCCCCAAGGGAGGGCGGCCACTAAGGGCAGGGAGCAGCTGTGGCCAGGACAGGCTCCAGCCCCAGGCTAGCACAGAGCCCCTGTCTGAGGCTGCACCACCACCTGTTCTTGAACCTTCTTAGTTCTGGGTGCACATGGTCCTTGTGTGTCACACAGGGCACGTGGACATTTTAGTACATGGATGCCACATGCAATAGTCAGCTGGCACCCTGCAAAGCCATCCTCAGTCACCACCCCTGTGAGCCCTCAATGTCCCGTTGGCTGTGGGCCCTGCCATGCTACCGAAAGCCTGCAGCTGGCCCTCCCACTCTGGGCCCAACCCAAGTGCCACAGGCTCAGCCCACCTGCTCCCTGGTGTTTTTCTACAAAGTGTGCTTAGGCTTCAGCTTCTCCACCAGAAAGCAAGGCACAGGGCTGTGAATGCCCTAAAAGTACGGTGCAAACGAAAGATAACCATGCACACAAAATGAGCTACATGATAGGAAGGAAGCCTGGAGCAGGAGACTGCTCGCTGTCCTGAGGGCCAACTCAGAGAGGTGGAGCAGCCCCCATTCCTCTGGGTCCTACTAACCTGGGACCCCGGGCAGATTGTCCGGCATGTCCGGCCAGGTCTGCAGTTGCCTTGTGAGGTCCGTCTGTGCAGGGCCTTGTGGCACTGGGCTTAAGGAGAGAATGTGCTTTCAAACTGGCACAACAAAGGTCTGGGACTGACAGGAAGGAAGAACCCAAATTTATGAGCTCCTTGCTTCATGCTGGGACTTGAATTCAAGGGAGGGAAACAAAGTGCCTGTGAGGGGACATTTGGTTATTTATAGCTCTGTATCCTCTGGGTCACCTGTCTGGGGACATAGCAGAATGGGCAGGGGCCCCAGACAGGAGTAAGGGTCCACCCTGCCTTGTTCCCCCACTCGTCTCCTTCTCCCTCTTCTCCTCATCCCTGCCCTCCTCATGAACAGCACACAGGCCTGTGGAGCTGGGCTGGAGGGGAGGAGATGCCAACACGCGGTCCAAGAGCTCTGATCTCCCAGGTCCGACCCTTCCCCACCCTGTGCCACAGGACAGGCAGGAAAGCTAGGCCCAGGCACCAAGCCACCAGCCTCCCTGGCCTCAGCAGCTCTGGGACACCTCTCCTGAGCCATGTAGGAGGCAGAGCCTGAGCAGATGTGGTCAGTCCCTTACTCCTGTGTGACCCAGTTGGATCGCCCTGATAACTGTGGCAAGTGGCTCCTGGGGTCCTTAAGGGATTGATCAAGAGGCCCTGTGGGTACCGACCATGGGCCAAGGGACCCTGCACCTGCCTGTAGCAGCCCTGTTTCCTCTGCAAACATGGCATGTGAATGTGCTGTGTCCCCTGAGAGAGCTACGCTGTCCCCCTGGGCACAAGGTCCCTTCCAGCCCCATAGCCTGGTACAGCCTGATACCCAGATTTATCCAGGTGGAGAAGGCAGAGGCCCTGCTCACAGGATGTGAGGCCTGGGAACTGCGACTCCCTGAGGCTCATGACCAGCTGTGCATCGTGGGCCAGGACTGCACTGGGGAGGCTGCAGATGATGGCGGAGGCCACTTCCCGTGCCCCCACACGGGTCTCCAGCAGTGACCGTGGGCAGCATCACTGTGGCCGGCTCTGGCAGACACCACCATGCTTCTCCCCTTTGGCTGCCCTCTGTCCACACTCAGGGGCACAGGCTCTGCATGGACTCTAGTGACTTCCAGCATCGTGTCCACAGCGGCTGTCTGTGGGTGCTGGGGGTCACCACGGGCTTCAAGTTTGGGGAGGCAGCAGCAGGGAGCTGGGAGCCTCTGGAGGCATGGTCATGTGGGCTCCCCGGTCACCTGCAGCATGGTGAGGCCAGGGAACAATAGAGGCCACCTTTAAAATGTCACCTGAGCAGAAGCCACAGTGGATAAATGCACGAATAGATCAACACTGAGCTCTGTCACAGTGCTGGGCACTGCTGCTCAGCAGTGGAGGGAACAAACACCAGCCTCGTGGCAAGGAAGTGGAGGGTGCCACGGAGGGCTGGAGTCAGCGAAACCTGCATCCATCTGCAGGGCAAGGCTGAGCCTCGATGGCAGGGGGGGTGGATGGCAAAGGGGAGCAGCAGCACCTGGGCAGGGTGGGGTGTCCGCCGGGGCTGGCCACGTTCCGCTCAGCGCCACCCGCCTGGGCAAGGCATCTGGGCTCACCGAGCAGCTGCTGCAGCCCACAGAGCCCACAGCTCCTAACCTCTCTTAGCCCGAGATATAATTAGGACTTGGACTCCGAGGCCCAGAGGCGGCTGCCCCACGCTGCACCCGCCGGCTCAGGCAGCTGCGCCTAGGGTCCTCTGGGGCTTGTCACCTGCCGTCGTGCTCAGAAGCGCCTTGTGCAGAAGCAGCTTCTGTCCTGCTCGGCAGCAGCTTGGGGCTCCGGGCCCAGGTGATCGTGCGCTCTGGCCAGGGTGTGATGCTTGCTGCTCCATCACCCCGTGCTGGGCCCCCCTCCCACAGTACTCCAGCCCCCCAGCTGCCCTCCTGTCAGCTCTGGGGCGGTCTTCTTCCTGGCCCCCAGAGTGAGGGCTGCCTACATGGCACCCACCATGCCGCCACTCCTTCCCTCTGTCCTGGGTCCCCAGAACGGTGAGGCACCTGCAGGGAAGGGGTGTGTCGATCTGTTTGCATGCAGGCTGGCGTGCGGCAGGCGCTCGGTACGCACTCACATGCACATGGACAGATGGACGGGTGGGTGGGGCCCTGGGTGTACAGGCCTGCACCACCTCCCCCAGCGCCTCTGTCCTTTGAAGCCCTTCTGTGACAACGCTCAAAGCTCTCAAGCACTGGCATTTCCACATCAGCTCTGCTTTCAGTCCTTCTAGGATGGTGCTCTGGCCCTGGAGGGGAAGCTCTGCCCCAGACGGTGCCTGGCCTCACACCTCAGGCTCTCAGGCAGGACCAGGTAGCTCACCTGCAGCCAGAGCACCTGCCAGCAGGAACAGGGAGAGCCCTGCTCAGGCTTGGCAGGTGTAGGCCTGGAGGCAAGTGTAGGCCTGGAGACAGCAGACAGACTGGGCTCACTGCTCAAGACCCGGCATTAGTTAGTCTTCTCCCTGGCCATAAATCACAGCCTGGCAGCCTCTCTGTGACGTGACCTCCAGCCTCTGACAATGGAGGAGGCCTTGAGGGTGGGGAGGCCACCAGCAGCTCCCTGGGGCTGCTCCAGGAATGGAGCCGGGAGGAGGGACGAGCCTGGGGCTCCCCTCCAGGAAGGGCAGCCCCAGGCCCCCTTCCCACATGGCCTCCTCAGAAGTGGGTTGCTCTGTCTCAGTCCTGGGCAACCTCTACGCAGGTGTTGAAGCAGGGGCAGCACCACCTGGAAGTCCTGGGTCCTGGGGGTCCCACATGCTCTCTGGGGCATCGAGGCACTCTCATGACCCCCACTGTCCCACACCTGCCAGGCAGGACACAAGCTCACAGGCTGCGCTGAGGGTGCCGCTGGGTGTGGAGCGCTGGGTTCATGTCTGGCACCCGAGTCCTTGTGGAGCCCTGTGCAGACTCCAGAGCAGCCCCTGTGTGGGCACAGGGCTCCCCTCCAGCTCAGCTCTGGGCACAGATCCTCAGGGCCAAACCCTCTCCACCCTGAGCATCCCAGGACCTGTGAGCCCAGACTCTGCCAGCAAGGTCCCTTGATGCCTCTGACATGATGCTCTCTGGGCAGATCAGCAAGGGCTCCAGCCCTCGACCTGGGCTCTGCTCAGTGGGTGGGTGCCAGGGGCAGGCGACCAGGTGGGGCTGAGCCTGGCTGGCAGCAACAGAGCTCTGCGCTCCTGGGGGGAGCCCCAGTCTCATTGCTGCCCCGACCTGGACGCTCCACTACACTCAGCTGACGTGTTTGCATGGGGACCTGGGGACCTCCCCTAGTCACAGCTCCCGCCGTGGGATCATGGCTGGTCAGGGCTGCTCCTGTATTCCTCTCTCCTCCCCACAGCAGGCTAGCTTTCCTCAGTGTGAAACAGACTCCTGCCCTTGGTCTCCAGCCCAGCAGCACAGGCCCTGGGGGCTTGGCCTCCACTCCACGGTGCTGGTGAGCAGGGCAAGGTCGGCCGCGGGGTTCGGGCCTGGGCTCAATTGGACACATCCCTCCTGGCCATTGCAGGAGGCCCCTGGCCTCAGCAGGCTCTGTAACAGCGGCTGGGCCAGGGCCACTGTACTAACACCTGTGTCTTTCAGGCGCTGTCCCCAGAGAGCATGGCGCACAGCAGGTGCATGCCCTGGCTGCCTGTCCTTGTGGTAAGCAGTCCTGGTGCCCACCCGTGTGAACTCACTGTCCAGGCCACGGCCTTCGCCCGCAGGGCCCTGGGCTCCAGCCCTCAGCCTCAGCCCCCTGCAGTGAGGTGGGAGCTGCGGTGTTGCAGCCCCCTGCAGTGAGGTGGGAGCTGCGGTGTTGCAGCCCCCTGAGCTTTGGACCCCGCCTGGCCCATGCTGGCCTCATCAAGCTGGGAGCCCCAGCCAGACCCTAGGCAGACACAGCTGCCTATAGCCCAGCTCCTGGTGCCAAGACTTGTCTTCCAGGCCCCTCCAGGGCAAGCGTGGGGGCATGTGACAGTGATCGAGGCTCTAGGCACCTGCTGCTTAGAGGCTCGGGAGCAGGGCCGCTTGGTCACAACCTGGGGGCAGAGAGTGGGCAGGGAGCTCCTGAAGCAGCTCCAGTGCATGGGCCTGGACAGCAGGCAGGGCACAGTGGTTTGGGACGGGTGCTGCAGGGGGCGGGTACTACTGGCAACCTATGTGTGCCGGGCGTGGCACCAGAGTAATGACATCCCACATGTGGACTGCAGTGGCTTCCCTTGGTGCAGGTGTCCCTGGTGCACTGGACCAGCGCAGAGTACTCCAGCTGCGGCGAGGACGAGTTCTACAACCAGACCACTGGGCTATGCCAGCTGTGCCCGCCCTGTGGGCCGGGAGAAGAGCCCTACATGGTAAGCCTGGGGCTCAGGCCAGACAAGGTGAGCACCTGCTCACAGCCCCAGCCTCTGTCTGGGGCGCCAGCCCTCAGCACCCACCCCCTCCTCTGCAGGAAGGTACAGCCTTCACGGACCAGGGTCCAAGGGGCTGAGAGTGGGTGCCAGGGCAGCCTGAGGCTAGGACCAGGAGATTGTCCTGGGATGGGACCAGAAAAGCTCTGGGCCTCTGCCCCAGTGACCAGAGGCCCCGTGCCCCTCCTTCACCCCCACCCCAACTGCTTCTCAACCAGTCCTGCGGCTATGGCACCAAGGATGAAGACTATGGCTGTGTGCCCTGCCCTGCTGAGAAGTTCTCCAAAGGGGGCTACCAGATCTGCAGGCGCCACAAGGACTGTGAGGGCTTCTTCCGGGCCACGGTGCTGACACCAGGGGACATGGAGAACGACGCCGAGTGTGGGCCGTGCCTCCCGGGGTAAGTGCAGCTTTGTGGCTGCCTGCAGCAGTGCAGATGGCCTGGCAGTGCGGTGCCCCATGTGGGGCAGTGTCCAATCCCAAGGGTGTCACCGTGAAGCGACTGGCAGCCCCAGGCGGCTGCCCACGTGAAGCCCCTCAACCACGCACTCACAGTGAGGCAGCAGATGCAGGACACTACGGAGAGCAGAGCCACACTACACGAAGCATGACATTTGGCTTTTACAACCTTCTGGGAAACTTGAGGGTAAAAGCTACTAATGAAAGTGTGTCCACCACAAGATGCCTCCACTGGGGCTGTGTATCGCAAGTCTTCTGAACTGCAGTTAGCCTGAAAGGCATGAAGAGTAAATCCTCCTCTTTCCAGGCAGCACACGTGGGCCAATTCTGCACAGAACCAGGCACCAGGCAGCACGGCTGCCCTGACTGGCTGGGAATACTGAGCCACTGATGCTGCGGCCTCCCTCTGCTGCTCACGGGGCGTAACGCAGTGCAGGTGTGCTGCAGGGCAGGAGGGAAAGGCAGACATGATGGGGGTGGGACTCATGTGATGCACATGACAACAGAGGTAGGAGTGGACACCACAGAGCTGATGGATGTGGAGGTGAGGGAGGTGGGGACAGTGGTCATGGAGGTGAGGATGGGGATGATGGAGGTACGACTGGCAGTGTGGACAATGGAGTTGGATATGATGACAGAAATAAGGGTGATGGTGGTGGAGGTGGTGGTGGAGGTGATGGAGGTGGAGGTGGAGGTGGAGGTGGAGGTGATGGAGGTGGTAGAGGTGGAGGTGGAGGTGATGGTGGAGGTGATGGTGGAGGTGGTGATGGAGGTGGAGGTGGTGATGGAGGTGATGGAGGTGGTGGAGGTGGTGGTGGAGGTGGTGGTGGAGGTGGTGGTGCAGGTGGAGGTGATGGTGGAGGTGGTGGTGGAGGTGGAGGTGATGGTGGAGGTGGTGATGGAGGTGATGGAGGTGGTAGAGGTGGTGGTGGAGGTGGAGGTGATGGCGGAGGTAGTGGTGGAGGTGGTGGTGGTGGTGGTGGAGGTGGTGGAGGTGGTGGTGGAGGTGGAGGGGGAGGTGATGGTGGAGGTAATGGAGGTGGTGGAGGTGGTGGAGGTGGTGGTGGAAGTAGTGACGGAGGTGAGGGCAATGATGAAGGTGTTGATGGTGATGGAGGTGGTGGAGATGATGAAGTGGTAACGGTAGGGGTGAAGGTGACAGAGGTGGTGATGATGGTCATGGAGGTGGTGGCGGGGATGGAGATGAGCAGGTGCGATGCTGGAGGTAACACAGAGGGGATGGGAGTGAGGAGTGATGTGGCTGGGTGTGATGTAGCCCAGCGGTGTTGTGAATAGCATACCACACATCACAGTGTGCTTGTACAGATGTCTCCCTGGGTTACTGTGCTGACTGAAGAGGAAAAAGAAAATAAGATCTACTCAAAGGTGGGTGCTGAGCAGGAATACAGAGAGAAATACACTGGGAAGACTCACCAGCTGAAAGAGAAGAGAGGAAAAGCACACTAACCCTTTACAAGGAGGACATACAAGAGACGAGCAACATGTTTACATCTTTAAAAATGTGTCACAGCACCGCCAGCGATCTCCCTCAGAGTCCTCTCCCTTACTCTGAACCACGGCTCCCATCATTTTTACTACCTTCTGAAGCAGGTCTGGAAGTCCTCTTTCATGAGTGTCTTCACAAGGTGTGATCAAAAGTACAGCAAGTGGTGCCAAGTGCCAGCACCAGGGCAGGCTGGCGAGACACGGCGTGTGTCCTCAATCGTGCATCGGATTCACTGCACTGTACAGCTTCTGGCTCTTCCCCGAAGACAAAATGGCCATGAAATGCCGACGTTAGGAAGTGACGCAGGACCGCAAGGCAGCCACCACGTCAGAGCAAGCCACCCAGGAGAGAGCCCTTCAGAACTGCCTCAGAAAGTGGGAAGAGCCATGAGGCGAGAGAGAGAATTTTAAGGGGAATTAATGGTGATATGTCTCTTATAGAAATAAGCTTTTTTATTTAAAGACACACCATTTTTCTATTACACCTCATGCATTTTAAAACTTAGTCCAGTCTTGTCACTAAGAAGCATCCCAGTCCCTGGTGCCCACCACACCTCTCTGCTGGTGACTCTTCCCCAGGCTGTGCTTGTTTCAGCTCAGACCTAGCTCTTCTGCCACAGACTCAGATGTCCAGCTAAGGGGACCCGCGTGTCCCTGACACAAGTGTGATCCAAACGTGTCTCCCAAGCGAGTCCACAGAGCAGGAAAACCTTACCTCAGAACCTTACTTCCCAGTATTCAGAAAAAAGCAGAGCTACGAAAACAGGGAGACTACAGGACTGTTCTTAGAGAACTGTGATGAGAGTGGAAGCTTCGTCACGGATGGCCTTAGCCAGGCGCTGCAGCTCTAGGCCCGTCAGAGGACAGAGCAGCCCTGCTACCCAGAGCCCCCAGGTTGGCTCTCTGCCAATCCACGCAGCCCGGAAAGGCAGGCCTTCCGCAGACCTTGGCCACACATGCTGGAATCCACCTCAGCACACTCACTTCCCGACTTGCACCTTGCCCGAGTCACTGACTGATCTTATTGGTGCCACTACAAGACCCCTGAAGGACAGACAGCACTCTGAGGGCTGAGTGAGGAAAGACACACACCTTGCTCACCCTGGAGACTGACCCTGACTGCAACACCTGTCTCCAGAGCCTGACATGCACACTAAGTGACATGAGATGCGCAGCATTCAGTCCTGTGACCCTCCAGCTCCAGGGGACCAGATGGGCAGCCATGTGCCCCTCTGCTGGCTGAGTCAGAGGGGACCTACCTCTGCAGGCATCGTGTCCCGTATCCCAGGGAGCCCTCGTGCCCTGCCTGCACAGGCTTCTGGGAGACTTCTGGAGGCAGGCCAGGCCAAGAAACAAGGCAGTTCTCCGAGGGGAACACTGAGCCCAGCTCACAGGCCTGCACTGGCTCTCCCTGATGCTGCAAAGAGGCTAGGGCCAGGCAGGCCGGCGGAAGCTGTCTTGAAGGACCCAGGCCAAGAGGGCGGTCATCGGCAGGCTCTTCCCAGCTGTACTCTGTGTCCTGGCACAGCAGCCAGCTGGGCCTCACCTTCTGCCCCAGGACAGAGCATGCCTCCGATCCACGCCAAAGGGATGTGGTGTCGCTGTGCTTCCCCAAAGCCATGGTCATGGCTCTGCCAGATCCCTCACAGGCCTCCAGTGGACTGTCTGTTTCAATCAACTCCCCCCATCCCACAGTGAGCTTCAGGCCCCCTGGGCGGTACCTGAAGACTCTCTCAGGGGAGGATGACAGGGCGTGTCAGCACTGGAGGAGAGCACCAAGCCCTATGAAAGGCTGTTTTCATCCCAGACCCCTGTGGTCACCACACTGCTGCGACCCGGCGTCTTCCCACCCCGTGGTGTGGCAGGCCGGCTGCCAAGTGTCTGCCTCTGCGCCGTGCCGAGTCCTGTGGCTGAGGAAGAGCTGAACAAAGGCTCCCTTTCCTGTGTGGGACAGGGCAAGAGGAGGTGCCCGACTCCCCAGCGTGCAGACAGGAGGCTGCATCTGCCGCCTGCAGACTACGCAGGTGCCTGCTCCCCAGCCTGGCTCTACCTGGAGCCTAGACCCCCTCAGAGTCCCTGCTGACATCCGCAGCGCTCAAGGTGCACAACTTGAAGAACACAGAGTAGAAAGCAGCAGAGTTCTCGTGCAGCGCGCATCGGCCCCCGCACTGGCACGGAAGGTGGCAAGCCCAGCTCTTTTCATGTAATTGACCTGTTGTTATGTGGCTTGTTTGCGGGGGCCAGAAGGATTGCAGAGGACAGTCCACAGGGGCCTGCACGCCTGAGCCACTGGCTGCCTTGCGGCTGTGCTCACCAACAGCTTGGGGTTGAAGCCTCACAGGTGGCTGCACTCAGACATTCTGGGGGTGACGCCCAGGAAGACAGTGACACACACTAATAGGTCCCTCAGGGCCAGAACCAAAAGGTGGTGGGGGGTGACCAGGCTGGAGGAGAGAACCAAGAACAGAAAAAGGAAGGCTGCTCAGGACAGAACCCTGTGCAAACCCGGCCTGGGGCTGCCAGAGGGGTGTGACCCACCAGGCTGCCCGAAGCCTGGATCGAAGTCCCACCAGGTGCCACTGTGGCCGCTCACCCTCTGCTTTCTTGTCCCCGCAGCTACTACATGTTGGAAAACAGACCCAGGAACATCTATGGCATGGTCTGCTACTCCTGCCTCCTGGCACCGCCCAACACCAAGGAATGTGAGTGCCACGCACCGGGAAAGAGGCGGTTTGGGGGCTGCTGGTGACCAGGAGGGAGCCAGCCACAGCAGCCCCTCTGTTCTTCCCACCCATTCTCTTATACTCGAGGGCAGAGGACACTGAGTTAGGGGCAGAACTGACCACATAAAGTGCACACTGCACTTATGAGTGGCTGTGCCTGGCATGGCTCCTGTAGGCGTGGACGTGGCTGCACCCACATGTCCTTCTGGCCTACTCGGGGCTCTGGAGGGCGTCTCCTTCCCTGCAGAGTCTTGGGGCCAAAGGCTGCAGGAAGGGAATGCACATGAACGGGAAAGGATCGTTCTGTAGGGTGGCCCAGGACTCGGCTGCAGTCCGGCAGAGCTGGCCTCCCCTCCTGCCCACAGTGCCCACCTTCCGCTGGGCTGGCCCAGCAACAGCATCCCTCTGGGCAGGAAGTGCCTGTGGAGCTGGGCTGTACAGGGGCAACACTGGAGCCCTGGGCAAGGCAGGCAGTGCCGAAGGCCACGCTTTGAGGGGTGGTGTCCCTGACGAGCAGTGGCTGCACACGCCTCTGGGATGTCACTGTGTAGCAGCCTCTCAGGACCGCAGTCTCCATTGCAGTCACCCACCCTGCTATAAGCCCTGGCAGCAAGGGGTAAAAATGACAAAGGTCTACAGCCACGGCACACCCTTCTCACAGCATGTCTGAGCCCCTTCCAGCCAGCCCCTGCTGGCTCTAGAGTGCGATATCAGGCCCTACCTGAATTGGGTCTGATCGATGTGGCTCCCAGTGTAACCCAGGGAAGCATAGGGGCAGGACCTCAGTGGCTACACTGCTGGGCCAGCCGGGCCTGGAGACTGAACTGGAAAAGCAGAGCTTGCTGAGGCAGGAGGTGCTTCCGGTTACCCTGGGTCTGCCGTGAGCAGGAGGCGTTTCTCACATCCTTACTGGCATCTCAGCCGCCCTGTGTTTCTCACCTGTCTCTGAGATGAGGGAGTGGGGTGGCTGACAGGTGGCTTGTGGCACTCACCACATGGGGGGTGCAGGTGGGGTCATTCCGTGACTTCCACCCCAGCTGGCTGTCCCTGCTCCAGGGCCTCCCGCAGCCAGGCGCAGGCCTGCACTGCCCAGTTCTGCTGAAGACAGCAGCTGCGGCAGCTCCTTTCTCAGGCCCTGCTGGCCCTGCTGGCCGCGCAGTGTGGGCCGGGGCATCCAGGACCCTGAGCTGCCTTTCAGAAGTGCAAGGTGAGCTCATGCTAAGCTCCAGAAGGGCCACAGAGGAAAGAGAAAGAGAGGCGGGACCAGAGGGCTTGAGCTCCCCACACGCTGCACCCAGCGTGGCTGTGTGTATTCAGTCCAGAAGGAAGGCTGCCAACCACTCATCTTTCTTGTTCCTTGGGGATCTATTTTACTTACTTATTATTATTATTATTTTGTATTTTAGGGAAGGGTCTATAGGATGTTCAGAGTCTTACTACTAGATAGGACTCATAGTGATTTTCCTGTTTACAGCCTCCCAAGAGCTGGGATTACAGGCACGCCCAGGCTCAACTGCCATCTCAGTGCACCACAGGGGCGGATTGAACCACTGGCCCCGTGCCTGCTTGCAGCCACTTTCATGCACTGAGCTATTTAGCCGGCCCTCCTTGAGGATTTATGAGATGGCAGATTTCTGCCTGCTTTCTCCTTCCTAAGAGGCCTTTTCCATGAGGGACTTCATGAGACACAGATGACAGTGGAGGCCGGGCCCACCCCATCCCTGGATGGCTTGGTCTCAGCTAATTTAGAAACAAACACGCCTAAGTCCAAGAGACAGGGAAGTCTCGGGCAGGCTCACACCTCCGCGTTCCTACCTCCTGTGGACTTAACAATGAGAGGTTTTCGAGCAGACAATGCACCAGGGCTCTTTGTATTTGAAACGGCAGCTGAGCACCGTTTCGTCCCAGGACTCCTTACACAGAGCAGCTCTCCTCCTCCGGGTGTGTGGCACAGCGCGTGCCCAGGTGGCTGGGAAGCCCAGCTGGCAACCTGTAAGCCCAACTTCAGCAGTGTTGCCCAGGTCCCCAGCCACGTCCCTCCCTCCTCATCTCGGTTTAAAGAGATCAGAGCACTCTGCAGGGGCCGCGAAGTCCTCCCGAGTTTCCGCAGCACACACCTCAGCCTGCCTGCGTGGGGCACGTCCGCTCACCTGAGCCCACTGTTCTCCCGGCAGGCGCAGGCGTCTCCTCGGGGGTCGCTGCCAACTCTCCCCGCACCTCTGGGGGCAGCACCCGGCCCCCCGCCCAGCACGCCCACAAAGGTGAGGGGCACCTGGGGGTGGGGGCCGCCACAGGGGGGCTTGGCAGGAAGGCCCGGGGGTGCTCACGCGTCTCCTCGCACCAGCAGAGCTCTCAGGCCAAGGGCACCTGGCCACCGCCCTCGTCATTGCCATGTCCACCATCTTCATCATGGCTGTGGCCATCGTCCTCATCATCATGTTCTACATCCTGAAGACGCGGCCCTCGGCCCCAGGTGATGCCCCGCCCCGCCCGCCCACCCTCCCTCCAACACGCGCGCCTGGCCTGGGGACAACCTGGCTGCTCACGTGCACTCTCTCCAAGCAGCCTGCTGCAGCAGCCCCCCCGGGAAGAGCGTGGATGTCCCCACGTGCCAGGATGTGGAGAAGAAGGAGGCGCCAGGTCTGATCCTGGGGCTGGGATGGCGGGCTGTTCTGCCCTGGCTTGGGGGACAGCGGGCAGGGCCGCCACGCCAAGCACAGCTGGCTGAGCCTCACTCCCCACTCCTGCCCCCTGCAGATGGCGTGGTGATCTTCTCCGAGAAAGATGAGTTTGAGAAGCTGACGGCGACCCCAGCAAAGACCACCAAGAGGTACGAGGCTAACGGCCCAACAGAGCTTACTCTGGTCCCCGGAGACCTGCTTCTGCACCCTGCAGGGCTCCATGCACCTCCCCTGCACCCCTAGGGCTGTCAACAGCAAGGCAGACCCAGTGAGGCTGAGGGTGACAGCTGCGGGCTTGAGGGAAGGGCAAGCATACTCAGCTCCCAGAGGCAGGAAGGCTCTGGGGCCTTCTGGGACAGTGGCTTTCCGAATCTGGTGACTCCTCGGAGGTGCTGAGGCTTAGGAGGAGGCGTGGCCTGCTTCGCTTCAGGGATTGAGGGTCCTGTGCTCTCTGCTCCAGGACTGCAGCCCTTCCTGGCAAATTTGTGTTTCTTTCTTGTTACCTGTAATCCAACTCAGGGCCTTGCACTTGCCAGATAGGCACTTGTGCCACCAAACTGTATCCCCAGCCCTCTTACTGACAAACTTAATCCTTAAAACAAAATCAAGCAGGTTGTGGTGGCACACACCTGCTAATTCTAGTACTTGGGAGGCTGAGGCAGGAGGATCACTTTTGAGTTTAAGGCCAGCCTAAACTGCATAATAAGACCCTGCCTCAAAAGGACAACAACAAAAATCAGTCCACAGCAAGTCAGCTGGAACTTAATAGCCATAGGGTCTCTGGGTCCTAGGCAGCAGTCCCTGTGCCCACCTGCACCCTCAGTGGCCCTGCATAGGGTCTCTCGGCCCCAGGCGGAAGTCCCCGTGCCCACCAGCACCCTCAGTGTCCGGCAGTTACAGCAGCCTCCAGAAAACCAGGGCTTCCAGCCTCCCTGCTCACTGCCATAACACTGCATCCAGGGTCAAACACAACCCAGCACCCATTCCATGGCCCTTCACCCAGCATCTCCCCAGCCAGGCAGGGAGAATTGAGCAGGCGCCATCTGACCCCAGTGCCTCAGAAGGCCCCAGTACTGCAGGTCACCTCAAAAAGGATGAGGAAGGAATGGGGAGCAGCGATGGCTTCTCCCACCCAGAGCCGCAAGGTACACAGGGATGCCAATGAACATATCACAGCCCCTCCCTCCTGCACAGGGCATGGGGCACCTGGGACACAGCATCCACACAGCTACCTACACTGGGGGGCAGGTCACCTGAGACATGTCATGCATCTGGCTGGTGACCCCGGGACAGATGTGGGGGTCACCCCTGGGAGGACCGCTGTGCCTAGCTAGCACTCTCACAGTGCCCAGCAGGGCTGCAGCTGCCCATGTGGCCAATGTACAACCCTCCTGTCCCCAGTGAGAATGATGCCTCGTCAGAAAACGAGCAGCTGCTGAGCCGGAGTGTGGACAGCGATGAGGAGCCGGCGCCTGACAAGCAGGGCTCCCCAGAGCTGTGTCTACTGTCGCTGGTGCACCTGGCCCGGGAGAAGCCAGCCCCCAGCAGCAAGTCGGCTGGGGTGAGGCCCCATGGCGTCTAGTGTCCCCTCGGTACCTCTGAGGGATAAGCTCCAGGACAGGTGCTGCTGTCCACAGCTGGCACCACACAGGGACAGGAGACGGGGCAGGCAGAAGGCAGGCACCAGCGCCCTCCACGAGCTGCCTTGTAGATGAAGATTGACCTGAGGGAAGCGCAAGAGAACACAAGAGCCCTCAGGAACACAGTGACGTGTGGTCCTGCACACACACGCACTATGCACATGTGAACACACACAGACACACAGTCAGCCCCTTGTGTCTGCAGGTTCCAAACTGATGGGATCCACCAACCCAGACAGAAAATAGAGTGAGCAAGCCCGGTGCATGGTGGGCAGGCCTTGTCATTCTCGCCACACTGTGGCTCAGCGGCTCTGCACAGCGCTTGCACCATGCCTCAGAGAGCACAGGGGGGCTGTGTGCTGCTTCTGTGTGAACACTGGGTCCTTCTACACAGGGGACCTGGGCATCAGATCCTGGGGTCCTCGCATCTTGAGCCAGTCCCAGGAGCCCAGGAACAATGGCACACACGCCTTCTGCAAAGGCCGGTGCACACTGCCTTCACGCTCAAACAGGCCCCCTTCCACATGCCGTCTGGGGTTCTACCTCAGAGCAGCAGCCCATGAGCCCCGCGCCCATGAGCTCTCACTCACCTGCTGGCTCCTGGCGCTGCGCCTTCACACACGTGCAGCAGCTTGGGAGAGGCCTTCCTGGGCCCGGGTTTGGCTGGTCCTGTTGGGCATCGTGCGACTTCTTTGCAAGGCCCTATTTGCAGGGACCCCCAAGGGGCATGGTTGTCACAGAGGCTGTGGGTGGGACTCCTCACCTGCGTGCCACCACCTGCACCCCAGGGATAAACCGCCTGGCTCTGCCCTTGGCCAGATGGGTCCTACCCTTGGTCACACTGCCCAGGACCCTGGTGCCCACCCACCCTGCATCCAGCTCAGGCGAGAGCACCAGGGTGCGGGCGCACCCCTCCAGCAGCCACCCTTGGGCCGTGACTCCCTGGCCAGGGTGGAAGCGCAGCAGGTGAGCTCTCACTCTTACAGATCCAAAGCCGAAGGAAGAAGATCCTGGACGTGTACGCCAACGTGTGCAGTGTGGTGGAGGGTGAGTGTCCCAAGGCCACGCTGAGACACAGCCTGATGCTCCCAGGGCTGCACCTGCCTGCGCCCCACAGGTGTGCAGGCAGGAGAGCTGGGCCCAGCAGGCAGAGAGCCCACCAGGCCCCCACGCCCACCCGCAGGGAGGCAGCAGGGGAGCCAGGCACCTGGTGCTCACAGCCCCCGGGGCCTGGCCAGGGTTTAGGTTGCCTGCTGGGCGCAGGGTCTCCCCAGGCTCATCCAGTCCCACCAGGGTACCCAAGCCCCGTGCCGAGGACGGCCTGGCCTCGGACCCCCAAGCACAGGGCCCCCCTGATGGCTGGTCCTGACCTCCAGGCCTCAGCCCCACGGAACTGCCCTTCGACTGCCTGGAGAAGACGAGCCGCATGCTGAGCTCCACATACAACTCTGAGAAGGCTGTAGTGAAGACCTGGCGCCACCTGGCCGAGAGCTTCGGGTTGAAGCGGGACGAGATCGGCGGCATGACAGATGGCATGCAGCTCTTTGACCGCATCAGCACAGCAGGTTACAGCATCCCTGAGCTGCTCACCAAGCTGGTTCAGATCGAGCGGCTGGACGCTGTGGAGTCGCTGTGTGCAGACATTGTGGAGTGGGCAGGGGTTGTGCCGCCGGCCTCCCCACCACCAGCTGCTGCATCCTGAGCGCGCCCCGGACATCCCACCTCTCCGCAGGAGCTGGCGTTTCAGAGCCTTTGCAGCTAAAGGCCTCTGTTGGGTCACCATACACCTGTATCACCAAGGTGAAGGCTGAAGAGCGCTGCAGCCAGCTCCGGGCACGGGGATTTTAGCTACTGACCACCACGGATTCGCCCCGAAGCAGCGTGGGACCAGGGAGCCAGATCCTGTAGCGATGGGTCTCTGACAAGCAGAAGCTCAGCAGGAGGCAGAGGCAACAACTTGCAGGTGGCCACGGCACAGCCTGAGGTGGGAGGGGCCACAGGAGTGCTCAAGCCCTTAGAGGGAAGAGGGCTGCCTCGGTGAGGCAGTAGTGCCACATGAGAAAGACGCTGGGACGCAGCATCCCACCTCACTGCATGCTGCTGTCACCCACGTGCAAGGCCTGTGTGCCCTATGACCAGGCGTGTGTGGCAGCTCCGCTGATGTGAGTCCCAGGCCTGGGACACCGGTGAATGGGCTTGTGGTCCTCAGGCAGATGCCAGTGCTCCAGGACACGTGTCAGGTTGTTCTGTTTGACACTCATCTGAAGGGGCCACTCACTGTGGTGGCCTCAGAGTGGCTGAGGCTTGTGTCCTGGCCCCTTCCACATCTCCACAGCCCTAGAGAACTCAGCCTTTGATGCTACAGTTGGGAAAGCCAGAGCGCGCAGCACGAAAGCAGCCCAGGGGCGTCACAGTGCACAGCGCAGGCCAGCGAGGACTAGAAGTAAGACAGGACGCAGCTGGCTTCCTCCCAGCTGATGCATGGTGCAGGTCGTGCAGACCCACACCACTGCGCTGACGGCCAAGTGAAAACCAGTGCTGACCTAGGGGCAGTTTCATAATTCTAAGTACAAGTCAAGAAATGCATGGGGCTCCATGACAAGAAAGCAGCCTCCCACCAGTGCAGGGGATGTCGACGGGACACTGACCAGGGCCGGACACTTAATGCCACCCCTAATAGTCCGCTGCATGTCCCAAAACCCGTGCAGTACATCCCACGATCCTCAGGCCAGCGGGCCCTCTAATTCCTCTTGGGAGCCCTGCAGCGTCCCTAGGGGTGGTGATGTCGCGCCCACCTGTGGTGAGACGCAGAGCACGGTGAGCGCGGCGGGGCCCGCACTTCATCAGCCCCCCCCCCCAACTTGTGCCTCAGCTGCTGCTCTGCTGGGCGGCCAGGTCCAGAGCCCCGCCACCATGCCTGCTACCTAACTGGAAACACCCACGGAAGGCCTGCGCTGCTGTGAATCCCAACTGCGGAGTCCGACCACAAAGGCCTCCGCCTGGCTGCTTGGCGTGAAGGTCACTACAGAATGTGTCCAGGAAGCACTTCCGGCAAGGGGGGCCTCAGGGAGTGAAGTCTCAAGTGTGAATCTATCTACTTGAGTCTGTGTATGTAATTTATTATATTATATAATCTCAGTAAACACAGAAATGAAAAAGACGCTGCCATGTGATCTGTGTCCACACGTGTGTGCAGGGGTGCAGCAGGCGCTGGGTGGACACAAAGCGGCTGCCTGCCTGATAGGATCGGCGCTATCAGGCAGCACCTGACATGCCCAGTATTCCCTCCACCGAAGCAAGCACTGCAGCATCGTGGAAGATCACCCAGGCAATGCTTCCATGTGCCACGGAAGTGCTGCTATGTAACAGAACTGCCCTCACATCCAGGGGCACGGGGCAGGCACCTCACCCTAGCTTAGGGGCCAGCAGGGGTCACAAGCCCTCAGACCTCAGCCTCTACCCACAAGGAGACCCCTATGGGGTAGAGCTCTGCCCGATCATCCCACATCCTCCCAGAAGGAGCCCAAGACTGCTCCATGGCAACAGGACCAAGGGCAGACCCCAGAGCCCAGGTCGGAAGAGGGTTCCCCCCACCAAGCAGTAACATGGGAAGGGCTGTTGGTCAGCTGTTGTCACTGCAACTGTGCCGAAGGTGTCGGCATTTAAGAGAGATCTGCTGTGGTTCGTGCAGATCAAGGGGCCACAGGAAGGCCCTGTTTGGCCCATGGCTGAAGGCCATAGTGGAACATGGGACAAAGCTGTCACCTCATGGCTAGGGAGTACGAGGAGGAGGAATGTGGTCCCAGTCTTCCAAATACAGGACTGGCCAGACCACAGAGTGTCACTGAGGGCTTCTTATGATGTTGCAGCCAATAGTGTCACAGGGAGCTAGGACCCGTGTGACACGCCCACTGTGAGTGTCTCTCCGGGCAGGACCTCCCCCACCCCTGGCCACCTTGGCCTTGGTGCCATCGCCACAGCTTGGCCTCCTGCAGCACCAGTGGAGCTGGCCAGCACTAGCCTTGCGGGCGTCCTTCTCTCAGTAATGTGCACTGCTTCCTCGGGTCCCGTGTGTCTCGAGGGCTTAGTTCTGTCATTAGCACTTCGGTGAGCACAGGTGCCACGTTTCACTTACCCACGTGCCTGCTGCTGAGGGGCCTGGCTGTAGGACGCGCCGTGGCCCCGTCCGCCCTCCACTGAGTACTATCCCATGTTTTTCTTTTTTTTAGGTTTTTGGTGGGGTTTTTCAGTGTTGTTGGGGATCAAAACTCAGGGCCTTGTACACACAAGGCAAGAGGAACTGTACCACTGAGCTACACCCCAGCATCCATGTTTATTTCTGGGTATTTTTTGTAAGCTATTTTCTTACATTATCATCATCTTTTTATTCTGATCAAATTCTTCCCCCCAATTACTACTCATCGACTACAGCTTGGGCTTTTGAGGGGGCCTCGCTCTGCTGCTCAGGCTGCCTCACGTCTGGGGAGGCCACCGACGCCCAAGAGGCGAGGCCCAGAGCACAGCTCAGCTGGGCCTGATGTCGGGACCTGACACTGCTCGCTGGTCCCTGCTGGAGGCTGTCGGTCACAGCAACAGGCACGCAGGAGCAAATTCAGAGGACAGAGGAGGGAGGGAGGGCAGCTGTACTTGATTCTCCTTGCTCCAAGGCTCTCAGATCAGGAGACGTGGCCTGGGTGAGGGACAGCGAAGCCCCCAGAGCAGCAGGCTCAGCCTCTGAGCACAGACCGCACACAGAGGAGCCGAGTTAACTCTGGTGCGTCCAGTTGTGAGGTAGTAAAACAAGAGCAAGCGCTGACCGACGAAGGAAGGACAACGGGCTCCAAAGCACGTTTCTGACCAGCTAGCTCAAGAGCCCTGCTCACGTGGCTGACGCTTTGCCAGCACTGCAAAGCAGACTTTCCCTCTGTCCTCGGAACACCATCTCCAGACCACGTCACGGGTCCAGCAGCGTCACAGCAGCCCCCCTCTGCGCACCCTTTCCGGGGTCAGATGTGCTGCTGCTCCAGGTGTGGTTATGTTTTCCATAGGCCTGGCAGACCCCCTAGAATCCGCCTGAAAACCCCAGCCTCCAAGCAAGCCTCACACAGCAGCTGTATCCCGGGTCTGTTCAGTGTGCAAGGGATGGTCCTAACTTATTTGGAAATGGCTTAGACATTTTCTGAGTAGCTACTATTCACTACTTCAGCAGTAGAGAGGAGTGAGCTCAGGGCCTTTGCACTGAGCTACATCCCAGCCCAGTTCTTCTATTTTTATTTTGCGACAGTGGCCAAGTTGCCAACCTGCGCAGGCCAGGCTCCAGCTTATGATCCTCCTGCCTCAGCCTCCCAGGTGTACACTGCCACACCAGGCATTGATCAAAGAGCTACTTTAAGTAGATGCACTTTACAAAACACAATATTGAAAAGCCATTTAAAATTTTAAGTTACTTACATTCACCCAATTTATTTTTAACAATTATGTCTGAAATGGTCTTTAAACAAAACTAATCACTTAAAGAATTCAGGAAATGCCACTCCAAAACGTGCCTCTGACAGACACACCGTCCAGCTCCAAGGAGCCACGCCGCAGCCAGGGAGGCCGGTTCTATTTTCTCTCCTTTCATCTAAAGAAAGAACACGCATCTGTCTTTGCTGGTGACAGTGCTGATGAGGCACCAGGACCCTAAATGGCACTCGCTTCATTAGCTTTATGTTCTTGCCTCTGAAAGCCTAAAGCTGTTTCCCTTTGTAGACAGGGCTTTCTTCTAGAGCCCTAAAATAGCGCCACAAAGGTGTGCTCTGAGACCGGGTCAGCGCAGCGCGCAGGGGTCCAGCCCAGCCCGTTTCTCAGCTAATTGCGACTCCAGGTACCCACGGAGGAGCCAGCCGAGTGCGAGTCTGTCTGGGTTCAGCATGGGAAACTTTAAAAAAGCAGGTCTGCTTTACCCGAGGGCTTCTCTTTTATAATTAATTCTCTGGATCTTGTTCCTTTTGGAGTGGGCAGGTGTCCAAAGGAAAGCCAGATGCAAAGTCAGCTGGGAGAAGGGAGGGCTCGAGGCCCCCATGCCGCCCCACGCCGCCAGTGCACCCCACTCGAGGCCCCCATGCCGCCCCACGCCGCCAGTGCACCCCACTCGAGGCCCCCATGCCGCCCCACGCCGCCAGTGCACCCCACTGCACCTGCTCCGCCCCCGGCAGGCCTCACTCCAGTCCTGGTACAAGAAGGGAGCGCCTGAGGCAGCCGCCACGCTCTCATCGGGCCTGGCGTCCAGTGGTCCACAGGATGGGCCTGAAAGCTTGAGCAGCAAGCAGCAAGGAGTCTGGACTCTCCAAGTCCCATTCCACTTTTTTTTTAGTATGATAATTTATTGGAGAAATGGAATGTGGAATAAGAATAGTTCCCGAGAGACAGGAGGGTCCTGAATAAGTTGCCCTGTTCCACTCTCTACTCATTCTTTCAAAGTGAAAGAGAATTCCACACACCCTGCCCCTAAAGAATCGTCATCTGGGCACAGGGTACTTTCCTGGTAAGGGTGCCAACCAGGTTGTATTGGGGGGGGCTACCTTTGCCCTGGGCGTGCAGCCCTAGGAAGGATTTC
Source organism: Tympanoctomys barrerae (assembly GCA_002564285.1). Lineage (NCBI taxonomy): Eukaryota > Metazoa > Chordata > Mammalia > Rodentia > Octodontidae > Tympanoctomys > Tympanoctomys barrerae. The sequence continues at coordinate 32,517 of NDGN011297545.1, forward strand.
CTGTGCCCAGAGGGAGGCGTGTCTACCTCAGGCCCAGACAAGAGACTGTGTGGAGACTCAGGCCCCTCAGACATGGTGACTATCCTAACAGCTCTGGGATGCCCGGCCAGGGTGCCCAGCCACACTGATGTGTTTTTATTTTTGATCTCCAGAAGGTGTCAAACCAGCAGGGATGAAAAGAGTTAAGAGTCAAATAATTTACAGATGTGTGTAGGCAATCAAATACAAAGCTGGAATACCCAACCAGAAAGAACTGTTACCACCCAGAAAGGGGTTTTCAGACGTGACTGTCTTTCAGGCCCAGGAAGGATGTGAGATCCTTTACTGAAGCAGCCCACATGGGCTTTACAGAACTCAACCCCTTTCAGTTGAGTTCTGACCAAATCAGAGCCCACATGGGTCAGAACTCAACTGAAAGGGAGGACAAGACAAGAGTGGCTCTCCAATGCAGGAGAGCCACTGAGGCCAAGGGGACGCAGGAGGCAGCAGCAGAGGGGCTTAGGCGGGCGCTCACTGGTCTGGGGCTGCTGGGCCTCTCACAGTGAGCTTGTTTCAGACCCCACTTCTGATACCAGGTCATTGTGCCAAAGCTTTCCACAGAGCTGCTCTGAAAGCAGAAGGGCAGAGCCTGTCCAGGAACAAAGAGGACTGCAATCTAGGACAGTGTACTACGATGGATGACAGACATCCCCGGGGAGGCTGAGCCGAGAAGAGCTGTGTTTTCTCAGATGGGTCTTACTATGTAGTTCAGGCTGGATACAGTCCAGGCCTGCTTCAAAGCCACAGTGATCCTCCTGCCTCAGCCTCCCAAGGGCTGGGATGACAGGCGTGTACCACCACAAACTGTTAAAGGCAAATGGAGAACAGTTCTGCAAGTTGTTCTGAAACAACCTCAGGTCTAGTCCAGTGTCTAGGTGAAGAGCGGGTTCCTTAGGCCAACGTCTAGGTGAAGAGCGGGTTCCTTCGGCCGACGTCTAGGTGAAGAGCGGGTTCCTTCGGCC
>NDGN011297583.1:0-15652 GCA_002564285.1 Tympanoctomys barrerae
CAAGAAATGTAACTTTTGTATCTGATAAGGTCAGCCAAGCACTCTCAGGATTTATCCTGTAGCTCTGTACCGCCTTTTGTACATCCTTTTGTCAGTGCCTGGCATGAGGATGAGTCACGGCCATTGCTTGACCAATTTGCTCTCTGTGCAAGCTTGAGAAAGTGTTTTTTTCTCTCCATGTGACTCTCCCCAGGCTCACTTTAGATCATTGAACACATTTTTCTGTGGCTCCATAATGTTCTTGATCAGAAAATTTGGAGCACAACTGAGTTACATGTTCTTACTGTACAGGTTCTATGTCCTGAGTCTTCACTGACCTTGAAAAAATAATGCTAAGTTAAAATAACTGGGATTTTATTGCCATGAGAATTTATTTTACTGTCCTATGCCATCAATGAAGTCTTTAATCAAAACCTCCAAATAAAATAAAAGCATAATAAGCAGCTCTTCAAGAAAATATGTTTACTCAACAAATAAATAATCAGGTGCTCATAAAGACACTGGGTGCTATTTATTGTGAGGACAGATGACATCTGTCATATGTAAGTCTATGATCATTCCAGGTGACTAGAATGCTGCAAAAAAACAAGACATACAAAATCTCTACCCTCGAAGAACTTTTATTCTAATAAGAAAAAGACTACCACACATATAAACGTGTGTGGACAAACATGTGTATCACATGTGTCCACACTAGTATGAGGATATATATCACAGGAGCACAAACATACAAGGGAATGTTATATGCCTACACACTGGTAAGGAACTATGTCAGTATGTTTACACAGGTGGCAATAAATGCTTTGCAAAAAAAATGCGAAGGGTGGTCAAAGCGCTGGCACTGGCGAGACAGCTCAGTGGACTAATTGCCTGCTGAGGCAAGTGACTGTGGTTTGATCCCCAGCACCTTATGCTGCACTGACCCCGCTGCTCCTGGGCACACAGAGCTGCCTCCGAGATGGGGCATAGTGGCTGCACAACTGTAATCCCAGCATTGGGAAGGCCGAGGACTGGAGGATCACTATGAGTCTGGGCTGTGTAGTAAGACCCTGTACCTGACACATAAAAATAAATAATTTTTTAAAAGGGTGGTCAAAGAGCTGCTATTTTATATACAGTTACTGGGGAAAGACTGACCAGTTAAAATTTTAGTCAAATTTATGAAGAAAATAAAGAATTAAAGCATACAAATTTTGAAGGAAACAACATTCCAGGCAGAGGGAACAACTGTAAAGAGCTCTGTGATATACAAATCAAAGCTGTTTGTGGGATAATGCAAGGGGCACAATGCAAGGGGAGGGCAGACACAGGTGGAGCTGTGCAAAGCCTGGTATGGTAGACCATGGAAAGAACTTCAGGTTGTATCCTGTGTGTGATGGAAAATCAGACAATTTCAAGCACAGTTATAACCTCATGTATACTGTGTGAAAAAACTAAATTATGTCTCCTGAATTTTATGTATGGAAGCTCTAGCCATGAGGACCTTAGAGTATACTTAGAAAAAGGGCTTTGAAGGAGGTAATTAAGATAAAGAAACCATTAAAATAGAACCTAATCCAATAATCCAATATAACTGTTGTGTGGTTCCCCAACCCCTGCCTTTTTTCCAGTAGTGGGGCTTGAACCAAGAGCTTTAGCACTGAATTACATCCCCAGCCCTTTTCAGTTTCTGAAACAAGGTCTCACTACATTGCCCAGGCAGGACTCGATCCTACCTCACATCATCAGTACTGGGATTACAGGAGTGTGCCAATGCACCCAGTTGGTAACTGCTGTCTTTGAAGAGATTAGAACACAAAAAAAGCGGCAGCATGTGAGGCCATGGTGAAAAGGTGATCATCTGCAAGCCATGGAGAAGCCTCTGAGGAAAGCAATCCGGCTGACATCTTCATCTTGAAGTCTCAGCCTCCTGGACTGCAATAACATGGATTTGTTTTTGAAGCTCTCCAGCTGTACTTTTGGTCATGGCATCCCCAGAAAACAACAGAGAGAAATTGAAAGATTATATAGGACAGGTAAGAAAAAAGTGGGCTGGAATAGGGTGGTGGTGATGGAAATAAAAAGAAAAGTTGATTAAAACACCCTCTGAATAAAGCTTCACAACTTGCTGATCAGCTAGGTATTACATGGAACATGGAAAAAAAAAAATGCCAGAGTTCACAGACAAGATAAACGTCCAAGAGAAACAAGGTATGTGTTGGAGGGAAAGGCATGGTTAAAGAAATGCAATGATGATGCCCAAAAAGCAGCTTCAAACTATTGTATCTGCCAGGCACAATGGCACATGTCTGCAACCCCACAACTGAGAAAGGCTGAAGCCTAAGGACCACAAGTTGAAGTCCCACCTGAGAAAAAATTAGTGAAACCCTGAGTCAAAATAAATGTTTAAATTTTTTTTAAAGGGAAAAAAAAGAGATGTTTGCTGGATGAGTAACATGAAGGGATAGAGACCATGACAAGGCCCAGCAGAGCAGCAGGGACACAAAGACGGCCTGAGAATAGTGTAGTGAGAGAGGAAGGCAGGTAGCACTTCTGAGGTGAGGGTTGAAAAACCAACCAAGTGCTGTTCTGGGTGCATCATGAGACAGATGTGGAAAGCACCTAAGAAAGGAACATTCTAATGACAGAACAGAAGGAATTACTGCATGAGCTGCATCCACTGGAGGAGAGGAACAGGACTTCAATAATGGAGGCACGGTCATACCCTATGGAGTTTAGGAGCACAGCTGGGAGAGATATACAGAGTTCTTTTCAACTGCTTCCATATTCTTAAAGAACTAAGAAGCAGAAGCTGGGAAGGAGAAAAGAATGGAAGGTGCAATAGGAGTGTCACAGCACAGGGCCTGACTGACATGGGAAGCCACAACCTAAGAGCTGAATGCAGGAAAGAGAAGAAAAGTAGATTTAACCAGAATTGGGATTTCTCCAGGGACATCCAAAATCTAGTAAGCAAGTTCAACACAAATGATTATACACAGACTACCCATTTCAGATTACGCTACCATCTACGAAGAAAAGGTACAAGATGACTGGAGAGTAAACAAGCATGATGTAACCCTTTAAGGAAGTCAGATCTGAGTAACATGAAGGATGAGGAGTTTAGGGTAGATGAGGAAGCAGCCCAAGAAAGAAAGAGAAAGGGGCAACTACAGAGAAGCACAAATAATTGAGCTCAACTTGGGGTCAGCATAGGGAATGAGGCAGGAGGATCACAAGTTTAAGGCCAGCCCATGAATTTAAGACCCCCAAGCTATCTCAAAAAGAGAAAGAAAACAAAATTACAATCATAACATTCCACACACTGGTTAGACGTGGGGGTTGGAAAGGTCGAAAGAGGAGTATGTCAAAGAGAATGCCAGACTTTCTCACAGTTTTGTTAACTGTTGGACCCCTGACCTAGAGCAGTGAGCTCAAACAACTATTCATTAAATAATTTCGTATAAAAGGAAATACACAATTAGGAATACAATGGAGCTACTTCCTTAGACAGGAAACATCTGAAGAGGATCGAGGGTAAGACCATGTGTTCAGCTGGGTTAACAGTCAGTGTCTGGTACATGACGGTCTCCTGGAGGGATCGTGCATGGTGGCCAGACAGACAGTACAGGGGCTCAGAAAGGTGCCCTGGAGCTCCTGGTTGACAGGATCCATATTTTAAAAAGTGAAAGAACATTAGTTAATACTTCATAGAAGTAATTTTTCCAAACTATGCAATGTATAAAAGATGTTTTAAAATGTTTAGACATGTTCCATTTTAAGCTCCTTTAACCTTCATTTGGCAAAAGGCAAAGAGATAAAAAAAGGTTGGAATCATTTATACATATTTTTACTCTTAGAAATAATTTACTTAACTTTAATCATTCTACTATTAGCAAAATTTTAAGAGTATGCTCAGGAATTGTTGATTTATACTAATAAAAGTACCCAAATCCTTAAAATCAAGAAATCACTGAATCAGTGTCCTAATGTAGCAAGGGCCTTTAGAAACTTCTCAGTTAACACCTTTCCATTTATACTTTCCAATGGAAAAAAAATCAACCCTCCTAGTTAAATTAATGACTTAGTGTCACATAACTAGTGTGTGACATAGCTATTTCATTGACAATCTAAATCTGTTTACAATATATCGCCCAAATATTTATCAACATTGTGAATCAAGTAAAATTGATATAAAGGTAAAGAAAATATCCATGGGAAAGCTGTACTGATTCAAGATAAATAGACTTTAACAGATTAGATTTTATTGTAAAATCTAAGAATAGAACTGCTAAGCAAATCTGAGTCAAGATTGACCTCCACAAAGTTTAAGAAAACAAGTTGATTTCAACCAAGGAACTACACACTCGCCAATAACTACCTATCTACTAGGGAAGTCAAAGTGGAATCCATCCTCAGCAGCACTTTCAAAGCAGTTCAAGTTACTGATCAAGCTACAGTGAGTAATACAGGCCTAGCTTATTCAGACACAGCTCCCTTCCCCCAATGGTCCCAAATCAAAGGTAGCAACTATCCAGCAAGACATGTTTATATCAAACATAAGCAAAGTAATAAAGAAGAAAACAAAATTAATATAAGATTCAAAGTAAACTGTTTTTCAATTTAAGTACCATTCAAAAATCTTCCCTCTAACAAAATTGATGCTTTTGAAATTATATGGAAAACAATCTATATATTAAATCATTTTTTAAATTTTCTGAACATTTAATCTTCAGCCTCATCTCTCTGCCTTCTGAGTTCATTTTGCTTACTTCTTACATGGATGCACCAGTTAAGTATGCCATATAATGAACAATTTGGTAGTTTTACAAAAGAAAGTAACTGTTAAAATACACAACAGTCCTTCTTTACTTATGGGAGATACATTCCAAGTTCTGCAGCTATCTGAAACCAAATAGTACTGAACCCTACCCAATAACATACTGTATTTTCCTATACAATACAAATATACCTTTGATAAATTTATAAATACCTATTTGTACATTAGGCATAGTAACTGACAATAATAACAAAACAGAATTGTAACAATATTTTATCAAAAATTTACTTAGGGCGAGCAAGATAGCTCAGAGGACTAATCATCTGCTTAGGCAAGTACAAGGACCCAGGCTCGATCCCCAGGACCACATGTCATGCCAGCCTCGCCCTAGGTACACCAAGCTGGCCACAGAGACTAGGCATGGTGGCACACATATATAATTCCAGTGCTGGGGAGGCTGAGAACAGGAGGATATACGTGGTGATGAGTCCGGGCTGCATAGTGAGACCTTGTACCAAATATATAAACTACTTTTAAAGATAATTTTTTAGAACTTAAAAATTATGTATTTATGGAACTTTCCATTTAACATTTTCAGACCACAGTTGAGGTAAGCAAAACCTCATAAAAAAGGCAAAAGTATGCATACATGAGAACTATTATATGCTTATTTAAAATGAATAGGTAAGACCTCTCAATTAAATAAAACTCATTTAACATCCCTAGAATTAAATGCTTAACATGTCTCCAAATAGAATAATGTTTAGAATGATTGTAAGGTAGAAAACTAATATTCAAAGACTGAAATAGCAGCACTAGAAAAATGCTATCATCCTCACAATCAACTAAAACTTCAGGTTTGTATTTGACTACATACAACTATTTGCTGTCACCATTTCCACTGGCTTACACAACCCAGAAAAGGGATGACCAACTGTGATGACAATATCTCTAAAGTTCACACTAAACAAGTATCCATCGCTCAAAGAATTCAAGTCTTTACTTGATCATATATCTAGGGATTCAGCCTAAAATATATATCAAACAGCACAAGGCAAACAGTAATTTAGATTTCTTGTATCTCAATTAATTAATCTCAATACAAAGCATCTTTTGTTAACTATGTCAAAATTCTACTCACATAAAAACAAAAATGCCTTACAAGCCATAAACTTAGGCAGTAAAACTGAAAGTTACATGTGTCTAATATTATATACATAAAACATTAAGAAATATAACCTAAAAAAATTTTTGGTTTTTTCAGACAGGGTCTCAATGTGTAGCCCAGGTTTGCCTTGATCTTGCAGAAATCCTCCTGCCTCATTCTACCAAGGACTGGGATTACAGGTGCAAGCGATGACAACTAACAAAACATGAAATTTAAAGAGATGAACATTATGAAGGTTAAAGCAATATATGTCTATATAAATAAAGATATTTATTTTAAGATCTTGTCATAGCTTAAGCTTCCATAACAAAATACTATACACTAAGTGGCTTCAACACAAATTTGTTTTCTAAAACGACTTTGGAAAGAAATCCACGATATAGTTACCAACCAGCTGAGTTTTCAGTGAGAGCTCTTATCACAGTTGGCAGTCACCTTTTGTCTCTGACCTCACATGATGGAACAAAAAGAAAAAGTGAGCTCTCTAGTGTCTCTTCTAAGGACATTAATCGTACAAGATGAGTGTCCCAAACTTATGATCTCACTTAACCTTTAAGTACTTCTTTAAAGACCCTACCTCCAAATACAGCCACATTTTGGATTAAGGCTTCAAGAGAAGAATTCTTGAGAGACATACGTTTAATCCATATCATTCTGCTCCTGGTCCTCCAAATTGCATGACCTTTACATGGTAAAATGCATTCATTTTGGCCCAAAAATCTGTCAAATCTTAACTCACTCCAGGCCTAATACTAAAGTCTAAAGAAGAGTCTTATCAAAATATCATCTAACTTGTTTATGGGTAAGCTATCCCCACCCATAGTTACAATTCATCCTAAGGCAAAATTATTTTCCAGCAACGAACCACAAAAATTGAATTTTATTTTTTCCAAAATACAACTGTGGGATGGATAAAAGATCCCATTCTAAAAAGGAGAAATAGGAAGGAAGGAAAAACAGGACCCAAGTAAGTCTTACGTTCTAACAAGTGAATTCCATTAAATCTTAAGGCTCAAAAATCTCAAGGCTCTTTAGCTCAATGGTCTGCCCTGCAAACTCCCAAGATGCATTCATTACCACATGGCTCAGCTGGGCAGCCCCACCCCTACAGGAACTGGGCTGTGGTATCCCAGCCCCCAGACACCAATCAGGCACCATTCTTTGTTCTTTTTGCTTTGTTTTTAATGTATCTGGTATAGGGTTTCACTACACAGTTCAGACTATTAGTAATCCTCCTGTTTTTTAGCCTCCTCAGAGCTGGAATTACAGGTGTGCGTGACCACACCTGCTCTCAGTGGTGGGCCTAGCATGCCCAGCATGGGCCACCATGGCATGTAGTACCAGGAATTGAACCGGGTGCCTGTGCTTGAACCAGGTCCCAGGTACGTACCTACACCACTGACCTATCTCCGGCCCAGGAACCATTCTCTGAAACTGAAGAAAACCAACCTCTTTCCCAGGCCTGCAATGGTAGTAGTAGACCTGTCAATATCCAAATCACCTTCAGGTTGTTCCCTCATCTTGAAGAATGACATGTATTCAGAACACAGAGTTATTTTCTAGTACCTATAGAATATCAAGTATTTACTCCATGTTCTCTGGTTCCTTTACTCCAACCTGGCAGTGTCTCCACTAGACACCTTTTCTATCCTAACTACTGCAAGGGGTGATTTGAAGCTCATATTTACACTAACTAAGCTCTTTATCAAGTGGATATTCAGCCACACCCTTAACTGTTCTCTTTAGAACAAGCTTTCTACTTTCTGTGATACAGAGAATCCTCCTAATCTTCAATTTCTCTTATATTTTCCTCTAGCCAGTCAAAAGTAACCAGGCCACAGTTTTAACACTTGCATCAGAAATACTTCTCAGTCTAATTTTATCCTAAAATTAGAAACACTACCTTCCACAACACACCAAGACACAGTTCAACCAAGTTCTTTGGCAATTCGTAACAAGGATGACTGTTTCTCCAGTTTCCGATAACCACTTATTTCCTTCTGAAACCACACCAGAATGGCCTTTGATGTACATATTTGCACCAACATTCTTGTTCATGATGGTGTGCCTCTCTAAAAAATAAGAAGCTTCCTTTCTAGCTCTTGTCTTTTCTTCCTCAGCCGTCACCAGAATCATCCTTAACATCCTTATTTCTGACAATAATCCCCTCATGGCAATCTATACTTATTTTATCAAGTACCTCAAAATGCCCCAAATGTCTCCCAAAGCCACTTAAATAAACATTTTTAGGTATTTATTATGTCAGCATCACACCTCTGGTACCAGAATCCATCCTAACTCCAGCTGCCATAACTCATAACCACAGACTGTATAACTTACAAAGAACAGAAATTAATTTAATGGTTTGGAAGTCAGAAGTCTAAGATCAAGATACCTGCCAATTTGATTTCTGGTGAAAACTCTCTTTCTGACTTATAGATAGCTTCTCTCTCACTCTGTCCTTATGTGACCAGGGACAGAGACAAAAAGTAACAATGAGAGCATGATACACACTCGTACTGTCTGATGTCCCTTCTTACAAGGACATTAATTTCCTCAGATTAAGCTAAATGTTTATGACCTCAATTAACCTTAATTACTTCCTGGAGGCCCCACCTTCAATTACAGCCACATTGAATGAATTTGGGGACAAAAGAAGGGGCCACATTTGGTGCATAGCAGATACTATAAACTTGTTCTAAAATTGGCAAATGCTCAGAATCCTACATTAGAAGGCCTATGTTGAGTTTTCAGGGTAAGTAAATGTGCTTACACTAGTGTCGGCAACAGGCTGGGGTGTCGGCAGCTGTACCACATATCTCCAAATATGAGCAGTCTGATCACCAGAGGCTGAAGAGAGAAATTGGGGGAAAATTACCCAACGTACAAACCATGCATAAAATGTTCTCTTTGTTATGCTCAACTAAGCAATATCAGATTTTTTTCTAACAGTGATCATTTAGTAAAATGAACATTACTTAGCCATTTCAGAGACCATATACTGCTATTAAGAACAAAGTAAATGTGCAAAATTAGGATTATGATTTCTAAGAGATTTTTACCCTTTCATTTTGAGGTAGAAAAGTATAGAGATTCAGAAAAAAATTACAAATATATTTTAGTTTTTACCTATCTGAGAGAAATTCTATCATACTGTAACTTGGCACTATAACAGATTAGGAGATGTTTCAGGAAAGTAATATTCATTTTCATTTACTCATCAACAGGCTTTATAATTTTCCAGGCACAGATTTTTCCTACTACTTGTGCTACTTCCCTATTCCTCTCTGCACCAGCCAAAGTTTATGAAGAAATACTTTGATTTAGGAAAGAAAAGACAGAGGAAATCACTACTGGGTACTTACTGAAGAGGCCCTTAGACATACTAAAACAATCAAGTCTCACCCTCACAGAAACAATCTAACTTCTGTCTTTTTTTCACTGCTGCAGGGCTCCCCTAAAGAAGGTACTAAGCTACTAAGTGGAAGTCTGTTTTTAATGGCAGAAATCAATTTATTACCCTGACTTGCTAATTTCTCTTCAAGTCCACAGTACATAGAAATAGCAATTTAACTCTTTCTCTATATCTAACTTTATCTGTTTCAAAGTTTCTATCAGTTCTTTCTTGAAGTTTATTGGTTTCACTCTTCCTTTCTAGGCCTTTGGCTTATGTATACACAGATCCAAATGCCACTGGTCTCCTACGTTCTGTCCTTCCTTCAAACAATGTAATAAGACTTAAATTCCATGCCAACTTTACTCCTCAAATATTTATTAAGACATAAAATAGCTAGTATGGTTTAGGTCTGTGAAAACGATTTTTCTTTTAATTTATATATTTTATATACTATGCAGCTTGGACTCATAAGGATCCTCCTGTTTCCACCCTCCTCATCCCTGAGATTACAGGTGCACACCACCACGCCTAGACTCAGCTGCCTCAGTGTTCCCGTGGGTGGGACCAGCATGGCATGTGGTATCAGGGACCGAACCCATTCCCTGCACTTCCTGCACTTGCCTGAACAAGCGCTTACTCCGTTGAGCTATCTCACCAGCCAAAAATGATTCTTAAGTTAACCTGCCCACCACATTCTTCTCACATATAAAAATTCTCTCATCAAACTGAGTAATTCACTACATCTCACATATTAAAAGAACTCTTGCTTTAGCTCATGGCCTAAACAATTCCACATGCATGAAGTACTTGGTCATCTCCACTTTTATGTTCTACCTGGGTTCAGAAAATCTGATGAGCCAAATCCAGCCACCCATCCATTTTTTGTAAATGATCAGCTATATCCCTTCACCTGTACACTGTCTCTGTTCCTCTTACACTGTACCAGTAGAAATGAGTAGTGGTGACAAAGACTCCCCCATGACCACAAAGATGAAAATAGTTATTATGTGGTCCTTCATAGAGAATGTGCTGACTTCTCACCTATCAAGCCCCTACAAAGCCTACAAGGTTATCACCAGTAACCCCAAAATATCACAGGCTCTGTAGGTATGTAACACTTTTATAGGGAATGTCGTCATTACATTAAGGCTACCCTCCAAAAGCAACAAATAAAAATGGTTTTAAAACCACAACAGAGAATATGCCAAGTCTAAGTCACTACAATGTAGGTAAATCATCTAGAGGGAAATGAAAATGCTAACTTAAAAAAAAAAAAATCACTCTCAATATTATTTTTCTCTTTTCTTTATTTTAGATGCATGTAAAATTAGGAAACAGTAAGCAGGCTTCAAAGAATCATGTCATAGGAAATAAATCCTTAAGAGGCTTTAAGAATATAAATTCATTTTAATATCAAAATAAATTCAACTCATTCTAGTTGGTGATACAATATTAATTTTAAAAAACATTACTCAGTGTATTTTTCTTTAATCATTTTTCATTTAATTCATAAAATGCCCAAATTTCATAAGACCTGGATAATTCTGATGCTATCAATAAAAAGTAGATAGTTGTTTAGTATTATTAATAATTTGTTCAATAAAGAAAAAACAACATACCAGTGAGAGCCAACTGCTCTGAGGGATGAAATTTTATAGAATTTACTGCAAAATAAAAATATTATAAACAAGTTTAAAGCAATAAAAACATATTATAAATATTAGTTACAGAACATACTGCAAAGTAAGCTCAAAAACTAAAGGAACTGTGAGAGTTCAATAGCAGATCCTCTGGTTCAATTCAACTATCAGCAACTAAGTTAGAACAAAGATACAATAAAAAAGTATAAATTATAAATTTACTCTTATAGGACTCACACAAAAGCAATATTAATCTATTTAATAGGGAAGTGATTTAGAGCTAAAAACAAATGAGGGTGAAAAAAGAAAACATAACTGTGACAACCAGCACAGGCAAGTGCAGTGCACAGGCACCACTTACTGTCTCCCCAGCTGACCGTCCCACCCTGCTCACCTTCCCACCTTACAGACCTCCAGTCTATCCCACAAGAAGAGGAGACTCTATGACCAAACTTCCACAGCCTCAGGGAACAAATTGGGATTGAGTAAAACTGGTTGTAATTTCCTCTCAATCTCCTTATGCAGATGCTTCAATGAGACAAAAAGGTGTAGGTGCTGTGAAGGTTTAGTGAAAGTCATGTAAGAAATTTCTTTTTATTTTTGAAGCAGGGTCTCACTATACAATTTAGACTGGCCTTGAACTATGTAACCTAGGCACCAGGAATCCTCCTGCCTCAGCCTTCCAAGGGCTGATATTACATGCGTGTGCTATCACAACTAGCTGAAAGCTCTCACTTCTCTAATAAAGGAGCTAAAATAGAATAAAGAGTCCCAGAACCTCACCTTCTCACTTTTTCTTTCTTTGAATATATATGGAATATCTCAATAGGTGGCCAACAGGACAGCAAGCACGAGCACATAAACCAGCACACTGAGGTTGGAGCCCATCTCAACAGGCTGCTCAAATACTACTCAGATCCTGAACTCACCGACCCACCTAGGATTTTCCTCAAGTAAATTCTAGCTCTTACAATGGATTAAAATCGCTGTCAGCCAGTTTGACAAGAGTTGATCTGAAGTTACTCTGGAGAAGCTCAACCCTCATTTCCATATCTTGTAAAGAATATGCACATCCCTTACATGGAACACAGCAGAAATTTTACCAAACTTTAGTAAGTTATAGTAACATCAACATGTTAGCTACACCATTAAAACTGTATATTTATAAGAAACTAAAACGAAAAATATATAAGATGTTCTTTCATTATAAATATTACAATATAGATAACTAAGAAAAGTTAAGTGTGGACACCTCTTAAGTAATAAATTTAAGCAATATTTAATGCTAAAAGTAAATTTAGGAAATCTTAGATGACACAGACAGAAAATACTCTTTTAACAAAGTTCTATTACATTTTTGAGTACTTATTTTGTATACACATATTTATTTCAGGCATTATGTTAAGTAACTGTAGAGAAGAAAATAGCCCCACAGCCAGTCTGTGGGACAGAAGATGAAGAAAAGATATGTAAGTAAGATATATGAAGATATGTAAGTATGAATATATGTAAATAAGTAGTATGGATATTTAAAATGGGAAATGGATGAGCTATTTTATACCCAGTAAGAAAAAGCCTAAATAAGAGAAAACACAACAAAAACACCCAAAGGACAGAGGATCCTACAAAACAGAAGAGGGTCTGCAGTTGGCCTTGGACAGGACCTAAAGATGAGCAGAAAGGTACTGAGATGAAGGACTTGCCCAAGGGTGTAACTGAAAGAGTTCAAGGCAGTGCTAACACTGAGTCTGTCTGCAGAGCTTAAGGGCGCAGGGGCAACTGGAAGAGAAGGTGAGAGAGTGGGCAGGCAGCCTCTGACAGAGCCTGGACATGTGAGCATTCCAGGCAGAAAGGACCTGACAGGGTGTACTGAACAAAAGTGAGAAATCAAATCTGGTCAGGACACTGGCACATGGCCATAAGCGAAAAAGCAGAAAAGAGTTACTATAAAGAGCATAAATTACAGACAAAAAAGCACAATAATACAGATTGTCCTTTATTAAACCTCAATATAACCAAACTGCCATTACAGTAAATTTCTAAAATACATATTTTATAGTAAGTAATACATGATTGCAGTTATAAAATTTACATTTGTTTCATATACAGTATTAAATAAAGTGAACACTAACATTATCTGTACATTGTTAAAGAGTGAATTTTTCCCCTTTGTTAAACCCATACAGACTAAAGGCATAAGGTTCATCATAGTCTCAAAAAAAAACACACTATATACTTACAACTGAAATGGTAACTCTCTTAACAAGAATATAATTTTCTATTGACATAGCTGGTCTTAGTCATGGAAAATTTTAAAACACATCAATGAAGTGAACAGCTTCTGACTACAATACTCATTTAAGTAAATGCTTACCTGAACCAACATGGCCCGAATATTTGACAAGGCACTTTCCTGTCTCTATGCTCCACAGCAAAGCTGTGTGATCTGCAAGTCCGAAATAGAAAACTCATTAATTTAACCATTATGAAATTTATAGCCCTTTTAATAAAAGGAGTAAGACAGCTATTTAAAAATGAGAAGTCATGTTATCACTAATATTTCTTGTAACTTTGATTCTACTAATCTAAAATTTAGCTGCTGTATGAAACACATTTCCACAAAGACTGGAGAGGTTATAACTTATCTGAAGCCATGTAGTAGATTTACCTTTTTAAGTGATTTGTTGGTTTTCTCTAACAGCTTTTAAGATTCTATCCTGGTGTTAAACTCCTGAGATTCTGACTATGATGTGTCATGGAGGAGTTTTTTCTGATCCTCCCAACGGGTATCCATATGCCTCACTTACCTATATATTAAATTCCTTCCCCATGAAACTTGGAAAGTTTTCTGCTACAATTACTGTAACATATTTTTTTATATGATGCATGTTATCTTTTAATTTTTTTTCTAACTCCTAGGCTAGTCTTCTTGGTATCACCTAGCAGCAGCTGGATCCACCTCCCATACCCTCGGGAGTTTTTTTGAGGTATCTCAGTGTATGGTCACTGTCTTCACTAACCTGTCTTCTGGGTTCAACACTCTATCCTCACACTGGTCATTGCCCATACTTTCACTAGAACTATTTACTGGATTTCTGTTTGGTACCTTTTCGTGTTTTAATAAACTGGTCATTCACGTTTTGAATCATTTTGGTCAGCTCTACAAATTTTCACGTATTTGCATCTTTGAAATTCACTGGTCATTTTGCTTATGAAATTCCTAATCTTACTCGTATCTTTGAACTCATTAAGTTTGTCTCTTATCAATTTCATATAATTTAGCCATTTTATTTTTAATTTCCTTCCTGTATATGCCCCTTACATCTGCTCTGGGGGTGTTTGGGTTTTTTTTTTTTTTAAGATATTTGGTTTTCTTATAAGAGTGTGTGTGTGTGTGTGTGTGTGTGTGTATGTATTTTTTTGTCCAGATAAGCATTGAGGATTAATTAGAGTGGAAGAAAGACTCTGTTGATAGTGTCTGCTTTCTAGTGATATGATCTAGGTTTTGATTGCATTTTGATATTTAACTATTTCTTATACCTACTCAGCTTATTAAACCCAGTCACTGTTTTACAAAGAAAGAGTCCCTACTGGTTATAACAACATCAACATTCCAACCACATATATTAAAACCTGTCTAGGGGCTGGCCAGATAGCTCAGCAGATTAAAGCTCCTGCTTAGGCAGATGTGCAGGGACCAGGGCTGAATCCCCTGCAAGCCACGCCTCCAGGGCACGCTGCGAAAATGATTGAGACTGGGTGCGGTGGTGTGCATCTGTAATCCAAGCTCTTAGGAGGCTGAAAACAGGAGAATCACTACAAGTCCGATCTGTGTAGTGATAACCTATACTAAATAAAAAATAAAAATAAAAACAAAAAACTTGTCTAACAATTTCATCCTTTTATTAATGTCCCTTATACACACACTGTATTATCCTGCTACTAACAGGCTGGGATACGGAGGGAGAGGAAAAGAAAGAAAAGCAAAAGAAAACCAAAAGAGAACTATCAATTGGTAAAAAACAGAGGTTCAGATTCTATTGGAATTATGTGAGTAAAGGGGTAATGTTGAAGCAGTTTCAAAAAATATTTGTGGAAGCCAGAGAATGGATACAGAAGGAGGGACATGTAACTGGAGACGGAAAGAAGCTGTGACATACTTTGAACCATTACTTTGTTAGTAGTTTAGATTTAGATTATGTATGCACAATTTTGGTGAAGGTTACCCTGACATCTCCATACAAGGCACTATTTAAAGCACTGGTTCAGTCTTCAAATTCTGGACCTACGAAGGGAGGAAACTTTGGAGGCAGAAACTCTGGGCCTATGGTGGTGGAGGCCAGTATTTTACCAAACCTTGAAATCAAAGTGGCTATCATGGCTCCAGCAGCAGCGGTAGCTATGGCAGTGGCAGAAGGTTTTAAACACTTCCAGGAAACAAAGTTTAGCAGGAGAGGACAGCCAGAGAAGTGACAGGGAAGCTACCCCTTACAACAGATTTGGGAACTCAGCCAAGCACAGTGGTGGCCGGGCCCAGCTGCTACAAAAAAAGACACGTTTTAGATAGGGGGACTGGCCCTAGCTCAGCTGTTTAAGTAGCTGCTTCCACAAATCTCTCAGCCTCAGGGTGCTGTAGTTCGATCCCCACAACACTCCAGCCAGCCAAACCACCCCTGAGGGCATTCAGAGCA
>NDGN011297585.1:0-10110 GCA_002564285.1 Tympanoctomys barrerae
TTTTTGCGGAACCAGGGATTGAACTCAGACCATTGTGCTTGCCAGGGAAGCCCTTATTCTACTGAGCCATCTTCCCCAGCCCCCCTACTTTTAATCTTATAGCCACTTTTTTAAGAGTAGTATTGGCCAGCACAGATGTGATTATTGGTGAATGTTTGGGTGCCCCACGCCTGGCCCTCTCTGTCACTGTGTAACCTGTATCTGAGGTTGTCCCTTCTAGCTTCTGGAAAAGCCATCTTTCTCTGATTAGGGTCACACTACCCAAGTCAGAGGACCAAGAGTAGCACTCTGTTCTCAGCCCTGTGTTTTGAGGGTGACCGGCAGACTCTGAACACTGCACAGTTCTCCAAGGCCTCTGGATGATAACTGGTCTCTGGTCACCACTCACCTTTCATTCTTCACACTACTCAGAGGCAAAGGTTACCAGTGTCATCAATGCTGGTAGCAGTCCTGCCATCCCCTCACCCTTGGCTCTGAGCCCTGAAGCTGGCTGCAGAGGAGACTCTTGAGGCAGCATACAGTAGGGCATTTTCCCATTTGTTTCTGAGCTGTAGCAGCTAAAAGGGTGCTCTGAGCCATCCTCTAATCTTTGTTGCTGTTGATTCCCAGATGGTGGTCACAGATGTATATAATCATCGGTTCCACAAAATTTTCCAAATGGATGAAGGTTTAAGCCACATCATGCCACGGGATGACATTTTTGTGTGAGTACTCAGCAGTTTCCAGTGCTGGGTCAGGGAACACTGATCATTCACTCCTGCAGCCTGGCTCACGTGGGTCCCACTGAGTGGAGAGAAACTTTCTTGGATGGCATATAGAATAGATAATAAAGCCAATACATGTAAGTAACAAAACTTCTCTTAATTTTAGTCTTTATTACAACATTTAAAAGAGAAGATAGTATTGGTGGTACATTCCTATAGTCCTCAGCAGGAGGCTGAGGCAATAGGATCACCATGAGTTCAACAAGGCTACCTGGACTATGTATTGAGACCTTACCTCAGCACACAAAAAAAGAACAAATCAATGAAACAAAAGGCCAAGAGTTAAAAAAAAAAAAGCCCAAGGATTGGGCGCACCCTTTATTTTTTTTGGCACACCTCTTCCAGAGCTATGTATGCCTTGTTTGTATCTCTAGAACAGAAGCTTTTCTCATTGCTAAAACAAAATACCCAACATCCACAATTTAAGGGAGGAAAGGTTTATTTTGGCTCATAGTTTGGGGGAAGGGATTTAAAGGGAAAAAATGGAAATGGAGCTTTTATAAATAGGGGAAGAAAAGTTGCGGAGGGCGGGAAGGAGACCAAAAGTAGAATTTTTTAAAAAGTTATAGCTTTAAAGCTAGGTGGGCTAGTGCACACCTATAATCCTAGCACTCAGAAGGCTGAGGCAGGAGGACCACCAGGAGTTTGAGGCCAGCGTGCAGTGAAGAGTGACTTCCAGACCAACCTGAACAGCCTACTGAGATCCTGTCTAAAAAGCCTAAGGGCTGGCCAGATAGCTCAGCGGATTAAAGCACCTGCTTAAGCAGAAGCAGGGACCAGGGTTTGATTCCCAGTGTGCCATGCCCATGCCATGCCTATGCCAGCCCCACCCCCAGGGCACACTGAGATGGCGATTGAGACTGGGTGTGGTGGCTCATGCCTGTAATCCTAGTGCTTGGGAAGCTGAAAACAGGAGGATCACTGTGAGTCCAATCTGTGTAGTGAAACTGTAGACCCTGTAGTAAATACATAAAAACAAACAACCCCAGAGCATTGAGCTCTTTGGTGACAAAAAACAAACTTGGTAGCCAGGACTTGGGATAGTCTGAGTGACTGCTGTCATCTCTGTTGTGTCTCAGTTGAAGGCCCACAGAGTTAGAGGCAGGTGAAGGAGTGTCAGAGTGAATTCTGGCTCATGTTGTGTAGGTTCACATGTACTGATGGTGAATGATGGTCCTCTACTACCTTCCTCTGGAATTGCTGCAGAAATGGCTTTCTACCTCTTCTGCCAAGGATGCTCTGTCCTAATAGTTACAGTCTTGGCTGATCTCTCAGTCCAGCTCAAGTTTCTGTTCCGTGGGGTGAGCTGCTAAAGGAGCTCTTTTCTGTGATTGCAGGTACGAAGTCTGCAGCACCTCCACAGATGGCTCAGAGTGTGTCATACTTCCAGTCTACTTCAGGGAAAGAAAGTCCAGGCCAGCAGGCTCTACCTCTGGGGCGGTGCTCTACGGGCAGCCACTGTTGGTGTCCATCCCCAAGCACAAGCTGACCCTGGAGTCTTTGTACCAGGCTGTTTGTGATCGCATCAGGTTGGTTGCAGGAGCACAGTTGGTTTTTTTGTTAAGATCAAGATAAGCCTAGTGGTCTGAGTACTACAGTGCAGACACTGGAGAAGGCTGAGTCAGGAGGACTGCAGGTTTGAGCCAGTCCACATTACTTAGTGAGATGCTATCTCAAAATGAAAAATAGTAAAAGGGCTGGATATGTAACTTAATGTGAAGCCCCTGGATTTAACCCCTCATACCAAAAAACCCCACAGAAAGATAAGCCCAACAGTAGATAGAAGTGGTGATACCTACAGTGTTTGCCTGGACACCAGGTGCTCAACTCTGCAAGGGATAAGCCAGACCTGGAAAGGTGCATTTCACATACTCTCCCTGATGTGTGGAATCTGAAAAGAGCACATGAAAATATAAAGGAGACTACTGTTAGACAGGAAAAGGGAATAGGAGGGGATACAAAGGTAGGTAATTGGGGAAGTTATTAAAAGACCATGATGTTGACGTTGGTTTATTGAGCTAAAAAGCTATCTACTACATTCTTTTTTTTTTTTTTTTTGGCGGAATCAGGGATTGAACTCAGGCCCTTGTGCTTGCTAGGAAAGTGCTTATTCCACTGAGCCATCTCCCTAGCCCCCTATCTACTACATTAAGCAGGTTACAAAACTATATTTGGGATTGCCAGTTTTTGTTTTTTGGGTTTTTTTAAAATATATTTATGTGCAGTGATATCAAGAAATCTGCCAAGTGTGGTAGTGCACAACTGTAATCACAGCACTTGGGGAGGCTGAGGCAGGAAGATTGCTGTTAGTGTAAGGCTGGACTGCATAGCAAGACCTTGTTTAAAAAAATAACAAAAAAGAAAGGGCCAGGAATATGGTTCAGCGGCACAATGCCTGCCTGGCAAGCATAGGCCATGAGTTCGATTCACAGAACAAAAATTTGAAAGAAAGATTGACTAAGCTGGGAGTGTGTTTTTAGATTAGAGCACATTCTGGGAGGCTGAAGCCCCTGTCTCACCCAAAATTTAAAAACAGCCCTATTTATCTATCTTACTTATCTATCTAGATACAGTGTTTGTTTGTTTTGGTTTTTGGGCTTTTTGAGACATGTCTCATCACACAGTTCGGGTTGGCCTTGAGTTCATTTCATAGCCCAGGCCTATCTGAAACTTGAAATAGTCCTCCTGCCTTAGCCTCTGGAGTGGTGCGATTACAGGCATGTGCCCCTGTACCCAGCTTACATATATTTATTTAAAGACAGATACATAATTTATAAGAAGGGCAATGGTTGTAGTTCAGTAGCAAGTCTCTGGGTTTCTATCCCAGAACTGGAGAAAAAAATTTAGACTGGTATTCACTTAACTCTTTATGTCTCTGGGAGTAGCATCCTGAGCACATTCTTCTTTTTATGAGTATTCTGGGCCTTGCTTGGTGGCGCGCCTCTGTAATCCCAGCACTCTGGAGCCTGAGGCAAGAAGATTGCTTGAGTTTGAGCTACATGGTGAGTTCAAGAGCTGGTATTATAGGTGTGTGCCTCCATGCCCAACTTTTGGCCTTTTTAATAAAAAACAGTTTTATAATTTTGACACAGGATCTCACTGTGTTGCCTAGACTGGGCTAAAACTTGCAGTGTTCCTTCCTTAACTTCTCAGAGTGCTTAGATTATAGGCATACACCATTATGCCTCATTTAAAGTTTTCATTTTGAGACAGGGTCTCACTAAGTTGCCCAGATTGACTTCATACTTTTTTCTTTCTGCTTTGGATTCCTGAGTAGCTGGGATCAGAGGGCATGTGTTCCCATATCGAACAGCTGAGAGCAGGTTAGAAATGGTGGTGCAGGCCGGGGATATAACTCAGTGGCACAGCGTCTACCTGGCAAGTATGAGGTCCTGAGTTCTTCTTGGTACCTAAAAAAAGCAATGATGGTGTAGTATGGCATTCATAGAATATTTGAAGCAGTCTTTCTTTGGATTTTCATTGGCTTAATAGGTTAAACATCTGATCTCAGGTTCCTCTCAGTTCCTTAAAAGTATTGAATCATTACATGGTTTTAGAGAGCTTTTATGTGCATAGTTTGTTTTGTGAATAAATACAAAAGTTATGAACTACTTCTTAGCTACATAGTGGAGAAAAATAGTAAAATGTTAAAACTAACAATCCTTTCTTTCATATTTTGTAAGCCGCTATATAAAGCAACCTTTGCCTGACGAGTTTTGCAGCTCGCCCTTGGAGCCTGGGGCCTGCAATGGCTCCAGGGGCAGCTGTGAAGGTGAGTGCCGGCCATGCTGTGGGGCTGGGACTGACCACAATGCCTGAGACACCTGGGAGAGGGAGGCTGGGGGTTCTGCCTGCAGGCAGCCTCTCTGTGCTGCTGGCCCCCAACCTGCTCACATAGGCTGGGTCTCACTCTAGGCACACTGAGCCGTGAGGAGTTAAGTGACTTGCCTAAGGTTAGGAAGCAGAGTCAGGATTTAAATGTTGTGTTGTATGGATTGCAAGTGGATGGTTGCCTGGCTTATGACTGACTCTGTCCTGACTTCTCTTGGCAAAGATGTTGTTATCTTGGCTCTTAAGTGTTGCCCAGGCTTTTTAGCAAGTCTTTAGTCCTAGGGGGAACAGATCCCTGGCCATTCATTGGGAAGGTGGAGATAGGGTGTCTTGGGCTTTCCTTATATCTTGCCAGTAAGCTACAGATGGTGCCTGACCTGAGGCAGCTGCTGCTGTGAAAGGAAAGGAATTTTCAGTCAGAAAAGCCGTAGAGTGGCTTGCTACAGGAAACCTGTAGGGTTCATTCACCTCTGTGACTGGGTGCTGACAAGTCCATCCTTGACCAAGGGGCCGTGTACGATTTGTAGTACAGTAGTCATTCTTTTGGGAATATGGGTGGCTCCATGGCTTTTTTTTCCTATAAAACCAGAAATACAGCTGGGCACAGTAGTGCAGGCCTCTAATCTAGTACGGTAGGAGGCTAAAACAGAAGGATCACAAGTTTGAGCCCAGCCTTGACAGCAACTTAGTGAAACCATATCTGGAAATTAAAAATTAATAAGGGGTGGGGGATGTAACTTTATGGGTTCAATCCCGAGTCTGTCTGTCTGTCTGTCTGTCTGTCTGTCTGTCTCCCTCTCTCTCTCCCCCTTCCCCCCCCACACAACCATAAAGGAAGGACCTCTAATTTTAAGTGTTATAATGTCTCAATTGCAAATTCATCACATATCTTCAAGACATGTATAGTGCTAGAAAGTGAAGATTAATGTTTAAAATAATGACCACAGTACCATTATTGGTGTGGTGGCACATGCCTATAATCCTAGCATTCAGGAGGCTAAGGCAGGAGAATCTCTTCAAGTTTGAGGCCATCTGTGCAATATCGTGAGTTCAGGGCCAGCCTACACTACAAAGCAAGGCCATGTCTTAAAAACCAAAATGATGACGACGACCACCACCATCACCACCATATTAACAAAAACCAGTCACCTGTAATTCCAGCATGAACAAATGAGACAGGATTGCAAGTACAAGTACAAGAACCTATCTCAAGGAAACAAAACAGGAAGGAGGGGAGGGGAAAAACGAAAAACAAACAAACAACAAAAAAGGCTCCATTTTAAGCATTAAGGTTGTCTTTTTCCAGGAGAAACTGAATATTTTTTTTCCTGAATAATTATACGATATGTGTATGTCGTATTGGAGATTAAACCCAAGGTCTTGATCATGGTAGGCAGACATTTTATTAGTGACCTACATCCCCATCCCTTTTTCTGGTTTTATTTTCATATATTTCTTAACAAACTCTCCCTAAGTGTTGAGTGTCTGTCTCACTAGAGTCCTTTTCTCTGTGAATCTAATGATGACATCAAGAGCAAAGCCATGTGCTGTGAATCCCCCAGATGACTGGGTGTTCTCGTTTAGGATGGAGATGCAGGGTCACTTCGCTCTAGGCAACTCATTTAAGCACTGAGTGTCTGCTTTCTCTCTGGGAGTAGCATTTACTCGGTCTGTTGCATTTACTCCTGCAAAAGGGTAACTGGTAACCTCAAGTATCTGACAAATGCAGAAGGAATCCCATGTAGTGCAAAATCTGGAAGGAAACATCAGGTATTAAAATTTGTAATATTACATGGTAATAAGATATATATATGTATATATATGTATAGACACATATATATACACACATATCTATCTATCTATATATATATATATATCTCAGTTGATGAACTTAATTTGATTTAGGGAAACATTGCCATGTTTTTGTGTTTATGTGGGCAAGATGGTCATGGTTGTGTTTGTTACCTGATAAGAGTTTTTAAACAAAACCAAAATTTTGCCAAGCACATTTGTTTACAAATCAAACTATTCACAAGCAAAGTTTTGGTGAACTGAGGTACCACTGTACATTGCTTTTCATTTGTGTTGTAGGATATGACGAAGAAATGGAGCATCAGGATGAAGGCAAAGAGCGGCTTTCAGAGCCAGAAGGCAGTGAAGAGGACAACCTGGAAGGTGACCCCAGTGAGGCCGCCCAAAAGAAAGTCAAGGACCAGCCCTGTCCAAGAAGGCTTTTTACTTTCAGTCTTGTGAACTCCTATGGAACAGCTGACATAAATTCATTTGCAACTGATGGAAAACTGCTCAAACTCAACTGTAAGCACATCCCTGATTTCAAGCTAGCTGTGGGGAATCTGGAGATGTTTGCAAATCCTTGCCTTCAACACTCAATACTTTAGGCTTCACAGTCTCCCTGTGGCTGCAGGAACAGACATGTGTGGCCTGTAGCCAGCAGCCCTCTGTGGACTTTTCAGGCATACTGTATCCTCGAGGCTTTCCTGTGTTTGGTGGTAATGGGGCAGGAAGCAGTTTTTCCTTCGTTCTTACTACTCTGTAAGACCTGTGGGTCAGGGATATTTCCTATGGCTGTCTTAGATTTATTTCACTTATGAGAAAGATTGTGTGTAGCTTTTTGTTTCATAAAAATACAGAAAGCTGGACATGGTGACATACTGACCAACCCAGTCAACTTAGTTGTTTGGCAAGATCCTATTTCAATAAAAAAGGAATAGGGGGCCGGGGAGATGGCTCAGTAGAATAAGCGCTTGCCTGGCAAGTGCAAGTGCCTGAGTTCAATCCCTGGTTCTGCCAAAAAAGAAAAAAGGCGAATAGGGGTATAGTGCAAAGGCCCTGGGTCTTATCCTCACTCATAGATTAAATAAATGTAGCTTTCAATTATTGTAAAGTTCTGTGGTCCTGGAAGAAGCCTGCACACACAAACACACACACACACACACAAGCGCACATGCACATACTCAGTCTCGTGATGCCCATCTGCACACATGCACACACTGTTAGTCTTCTGGTTTAAGCACACGCATGCACACATGCACTTTATCAATTTTCTGATTTAAGCTAAGAGGATGAATCTGTTCCCCACTCTTCCATCTGACTGTGCCCTGCTAGAATTGTGTATACTTCATGCCTTGGAGCTTATCAGGAGCTCTGAGGAGAGCTTTATCAAAGGCTTTTGGGAACAGGGGCTGGGACATACTGGCCAAGGCGCTGCTCTCTGGCAGTTGCTGGTGGTGGATTAGCAGGTGTAGTTGGTGCTGCCTGAGCATGGTGCTTACTCTGGTCGCTTGAAGAGCCTCTCCTGCTGTTGGCCATTCTGTGTTGAGTGACACTGTGTTCTCCTCTGCAGCCCGATCCACACTGGCTATTGACTGGGACAGTGAAACCCGGAGCCTTTACTATGATGAGCAGGAATCTGAGGTATGTCAAGAAGGGCTTATGGTCATTGGTGTGTGCCTACTGCTCTAGATGTGTGCCTGTATCAACATCTTGATACTAACTTGTCATTAGACAACACTACGGTTTAAGACTGACAATGTACTCAGGAGGTAGGGGCAGGAAGATTGCAAATTTGAGGGTAGCTTGAAATACATAGCAAGACCTTGGCTCAAAAAGGCAGAGCATGGAACCAAAAGCCCTGAGTTCCATCCTCAATATCACAAAACATAAGTGAGACAGGGTGAACAGCACTCAAGGTTTTGTCCTTTTATGTTGAGAGGCTTCTAAAAGTAGTTTGTCCATTGGTGATCATCGGTAGGCCATATTTTTATCTGAGATGAGGTTTCTCCAGCAAAATGTAGCACTTTATCTCTATAGGCCTATGAGAAGCACGTAAGCATGGTGCAGCCTCAGAAGAAAAAGAAGACCTCTGTGGCTTTGCGAGACTGTATTGAGCTTTTTACCACCATGGAGACCCTTGGCGAGCACGACCCCTGGTATGAAGCTCTTCGGCCTTACAGGCTACATTCCCTGGGAGTGAGCCCCCCTTGTCTTCGGATGTGTATGTCACTTCCCAGATATCAGCCCTGTCCCCAGAGTCATTTGTATGGGATGTTTGTTCCAGACCAAGACAGCCATCCCCTGACTGTAGGCGAATTGTTGCCTGGAAATTGTGGTATTGATTGGTGCATACAGGAATGTGTTATGGTTGTGCTTCTTGAGCATGTGGCACTGGCTGCCCCTCTTTTCTTTGCAGGTACTGTCCCAACTGTAAGAAGCACCAGCAGGCCACAAAGAAGTTTGACCTGTGGTCATTGCCTAAGATTCTAGTAGTTCACCTCAAACGTTTCTCCTACAATAGATACTGGAGGGATAAGCTTGACACAGTTGTGGAATTCCCAGTCAGGTGGGTCCCTGTGTTGCTGATTGGCTGAGAAGTTTGTTACATGTGTGCCAGACTCTGGGGAGGTAGGCTTTGCTGTGGTGACCCTGCCCTCAGCCTTCTTCTGGGCCTAGGGTAGACTTGTTTAAAGCCCTTCCTTAGCTTGCAGTGCTGCCAGCCATCTCTGTCACTGGCCGTACTCCTCACTGTCCTTTCCTGCATGACTGGTCCCAGGGAGCCTGTCCTGTAAGAGCCAGCACAGGCTGTGCTGCAGAGAACTGAAATTTTAATGGCATTAGATGGGGTACAGACCTCCATGGTGGTGTCCCTGAGGACTGGCACTGGCTGTCTGCCCAGGTTTCCTCATGCCCTAGGACACAGACTAAGATAGTGTAAGCCAACCAAGTAGGAGTTTTCCACAAAATGTACATTTTAAGATGCTTTCAGAAAGTGAATAGATACCTAAAATATAGCAACAATGTTAATGATATGTAATGAATATTGTTTGTAAAAACTTGGACTTTTTTTATATATTTAAAATTTTCCAAATGTAAGGGGCTGGCGAGATAGCTCAGCAGACTAAAGTGTCTGCTTAGGGAGAAAAAAAAAAAAGTGTCTGCTTAGGCCAGCGTAGGCAGGTGCAGGGACTGGGATTTAATCCCCAACGTCACATGCTGTACCAGCCCCGCCCCCAGGGCAGGCTGAGCCAGCCAGAGTCCAGATGTGGTGGTACATGCCCAGTGCTGGGGATGCTGAAAGCAGGCACCGTGAGTCCGAGCTGTGAGTCCAAGCCGCATAGTGAGACCCTGCAACAGCCAAATGCATAAACAAAACAACAAAAAATAAATAAATAAAATGTAAGCCAGTTGCAGTACAATCCCAGTTACCTATAAGCCTAGGTACTAGGAAGACTGAGGTAGGTAGATCATTTGAGCCAAGGATCTTAAGACCAGCTTTGGGCAGTGTTGCACGTTTCTGTCTTGAGAAAAATAAAGAATAAATAGGAGTTCTGGGGACAACCCACTCAGGCCCCCTTCCTGTCCCTCTCAGGAGCTTTCTTGCCCTCAATAAATATATTCTGCTCGCTTATTAGTTTATTTAGGCGGAACCGGGGATTGAACTCAGGCCCTTGTGCTTGCCAGGGAAGCGCTTATTTCACTAAGCCATCTCCCTGGCCCC
>NDGN011297611.1:0-13703 GCA_002564285.1 Tympanoctomys barrerae
CAGTGTCAGCCATGTGGATGAGTCACAGCCATTGCTTGACCAATTTGCTTTCTGTGAAAGTCTGAGAGACTGTTTTCTTTCTAAGTGACTCTCTTTAGGTGCATTATACATCATCGATCACTGTCTTCTGTGGCCCCATAATTTCCTTGATCAGAAAATTTGGGACACCATTGAGTTATAGGATGTTACAGGTTCTCTTATGTTCTGAGTCCTCACTGACTTTGAATGGCTAGGGCCAAAATGTTGACTAATCTTGTAGCCCTTCTTTTTCTCTAATTTTTGGTCTGCAAACCTAAGTTGTTAACCCTCCAGAAGAGAAGCATAATGATATTATTACCCTATAACAAAGTCAGTTGGGCTTAACATCACTATATGTCTAAATAGCAAACATCTTAGATATAATATGGAACAGGTATTTTCCATCAATTATTAATATGTTAAACTTTAAAACCTTATTGAATGTAAAGAAAAAATAAAAAACTATTAAAAATAGGAATAAGCAATTTTACAAAAATTGTAAAAAACAATTAAAAAACTGTATAAGCATATTTTTACACAGAAATTTAGAAATTAACCATATACAGTATTATTCACAAACCTACAATACTTAAATGTCAATGGAATACCATCTCTGACAAAATAAATAAAAAATGGGATATAAATGAAGGACCATTCTGTATCTGTATATACAAAATAATTAGGATAGATATCAAGTACTTTCTCTTAATTCAGTGAGAAGGAAGATTTGTACTGGTAGTGTTTAGACAGGATATCATGTCTGCATCTTGTATTACGAATAACTATTATGAAGACAGCAATATACAATGTATTAATTATTGTAACTCTCCTGTATATAGGACAATTTTGAAACTGTCTCATTGCTATTTGTTTCTCAATGAAATTAATAAAAAATAAAATAAAATAAAAAATATATGAAGGTTGTTAAGAGGTAAGTTTCCTAGAAATCTGCACTCTCAGTTTGATCATAAAGCAGTTGTCAAACCCAGGTAAGAGTGATGGTTATACAAAACATCTAACATTCTTTGCAAGAGTATCAAGGTCATGAAAGACAAACGAAGATGGAGAAAACCTTATAGACCAAAGAACCTACACTGACATAAGGATTCGATATATTGTGTTATCCTGAAGTGGGTCCTGGAACAGAAAAAAAAGATGTTAGTGGAAAAAAAAACAATGAAATCTAAGCAAGCCCTATAAGTGAGTGAATGACCTTATATCAACTTTAACTTCTCACTTTTGAGAAGCACTATGATTATATAAGGTGTTGTCAAGCAAGTTATTAGGCTGACGTATATGCAGTATATGCTCCTAACACTGTAATTGCAACTATTTTATAAAACTAAAATTACTTCACATGAACAAAATAAACAGCAAAAATCCAAAAGGCATTTGGACACACAGAGTATATGGCTCAAACTTCATCTTACAGCTACAAAACCCAAAACTCATAGAGGCAACATGCATACCTAAAGCCTAACTTTATCCCTTACTTTGTTACACTTAGGGAATATGAAGTAAAAATCTTATCTTACCCTGGCTGATTCTTGCTCTAGATTCCAATAAAACAAGGGGAGGATCCTGTAAAAGGAATCTTTTCACCATGGCTCACATTGTTACTGCTTTAATTATCTTTTTTTAAAAAAATTTTTATACTTTTCATTATAAAAAATTTCAGAACAAGATAATAGGACAGTAACACTAATTAATACATTGCATATTATTATCTTCAGATAGGCAAAATGGTATACATTAGGTACAAGGCCAAATAATGACCTGTACAATCTTACATAGTAGGCCTCTGACCGCCTCTGAAGAATTCTTTCCCCCAACACCTGCCCCAGACTCCTTACCACCATGAACCATGAGTAGATGCACTACATTGACATGGACAAGGCCAGTAGTTGACTCTTGGGGGGGTGTTCTTTATGCAGGATGGTATTTAGGCATGTATCATTGTTTACAAATCTGTGGTGAAACTCCAGGTATCTAATAGAATATGGACATATGGTAGTCATTTAAAGTATGTCTTGAGTCAATGAAGCATACGATACAATCTCTACAGTAGAATCATTTTCCCCAAAACCAACTGGTCAGTTTAGGGAAGGCAACACTTTGAAATCTTACCTAAGTAGACTAAAGTAATTGCCTTGCACATTGCCAGCTCCAGCTCTTTCTACAATTGAGGGAATAGTTTCCTTCTTTTTCAGATTCAGAAGGACATGTAGAAAGCAGTACTGATTGCTTTAGGAAGTATATTTGCAGAAAGGCTTCACTTGACTATTGTTCTGACTTCAATATGAAAGAACATAAAACCTTGTCAACTGCATTAGAAATGAAAGAGATGCCAGGGATATAGCTCAGTGGCACAGAGCCTACCTGGCAAGCATGAAGTCCTGAGTTCAATTCCTAGTTATAAAAAAGAAAATGGGGGGGGGGTAGAGATGGTTGTGCATTATTTTCAAATTATTCTTAATATGCCATAAAGACAAGTTTCTGTGTCAAGACACATGCAAGGGCAGTGGGTTCAAGACAAGTGTTGTGGGAGAGAGTAGCAGAACGTGGAGTCCCACAGCAATACAAGAGAGTAGACGGCTGCTGTCTCACATCTGCAGTGGGTTCCACTTGTGAATGGCAGGGGCACAGAGTGGTGCCACACTAAGTCCTGTATCAGTCCTTGTCATTCTCATTATCATCATTAGTGTTTTACCCCTTGCTTTTTTATTCTTGCAAGCAAGCACTATAGAAACAATTTGCTAGAGAATGGATTTATTGAGATTTTATGTAGCACTGCTGTGCTTTAATCAGAGGAAGATCTATGAGGTGCAAATCAAGCTTAAGCTTCAGTAGCCCTGGCATGTGAGAGCCCCTTCCAAATATGTCCAATTTATCTTGTGTTAATAATATTGTATCATCTTTTCTAAAAAAACATTCTTCCTGAGATGTATAAACCTTAGGTCCCACAGAATCTAGATCTGTACTTGTTACAATTATCTGGTAGACGAATTCAAACAAAAATACATTTTTTTTAGTACACAAAAATGTTGTTTAATTTTCTCCTCTGGGGGGCATGGTACAGTATCAGTGCACTGCATACTAACAGAAATTGATGAGATCAGTATCTACAACGCCACCACCTTCTCCTTTTCTACATTTGCCACTGAAGCAAATGAATTCCAAGACCTTGATGGTGCAGTGGGGTGTTCAGGGTCCCATCTAGTTGTCTGTGGCTCTCCCTGGAGTGTGGGCAGATGCATGCCTTCATTTCCATTTAGATGACATTTTTTAATCTCTTATAGTGGGGAATCTATGATTAAGTCTTACATCAAATTATTTGAGGGCTTTTAACATCCTCTGTTGCATCTAATGCCATCCTGATGGAGCTTGTTATGATGATGTGTAAGACTCCAATTTAGGAATGTACTAGCTGGAGGCCCATTTTGATTTTTATAGTAGTCTATTAATAAAACATCATCAGATTTAGAATCTCAATGCAAGGAGTGTAAGCTCCTTGGGACTTTTCTTGTACTGCCCTGATGTATAAACTGTGATGTTCTGTATTTCTTTTGGTAGTACCATAATTTGAAGTGCTTCTTTCTGCTATTCCCCCAGCATTGGCTCAATACTAGAATATGTTAAATTATCCTCCAATATGTATATGGAAGAAGGTTATGTTGTGAATCAATTGAAAACTCAACAGAGAACTCAGAAGTAAAGTGAACTACAAGATGATACAATGGAAACCAACAGCACCTGTAGACCAGAGAAGCTTTACTCATGTGGTGGCACTCCTAGCTCTGAAATGAGCTGATCCCATTATACTTGTGTACCTTTCTTAACTTACTAGCAGAATTATTTCATTATCCTCATCTGGGCATGAATAAATAGAGGGAAGGGAGCACAGGCCAAAACTTATTTCTCTGTGGAATAAGCCCTTGAGAACAGTAGCCTTTGCAGGTGGAAACAGAAGATTGCATGAAAAAAATCATAATGCAGCATAGCAAGAAATAAATGTGAAAGGACAGTTTTATCTAAGTACACATGAGGAGATTCCAGAAAGAGTAGCAAATTCTGCATATGAATTATATAACTTCTGGAGGGCAGTGAATTCGGGACAAGCTTTAAACCAAGATGGAATTTGTCCATAATGGGACTGGCAATCAAGGGCATGTTGGGAAGATGGGATTTGTCCATAATGGGACTGGAAGTCAAGGGCATGTTGGGAAGATGGAACAAGTAGATGACAAAGTAAAAGTATACAGTAAGGAAGAGTGGACAGTTCACATTCATAAAACTATAATACAGCAAAACCAGCAGCCTTAGAAGAAACCATTCTACTGGCTCTATTGTGGTCTGGCATTCTCTACACTGCCCAGGGAGAATGTTTCCTCTAGTGCTAAATGTTAGATACATTGAAGATTTTGAATTTATAACTAATTTTGGGGGATACAAGAGACTAAAAATTCAACCTACATATTTTTAAACAAATAGGGTGTCAGTTACCCTGAATGAGTCACTTGCCTTATACAACCATCATTGGGGTGTGTGTGTGTGTGTGTGTGTGAGTGCGGGCATGCATGTATGTTATAGCCATTGTTACTCTGTCTGTTGCATAGGAATCGAGGATACTAAGAAACTTGCTCAGTTTAAAACAGCAGCTACTCACTCACCTCACCGAAAACAGGCAAGTCTGTGTAACTCTGCCGCTTCTTCAGGACTGTCGCCTGTTTTGTCACAAAGTGGAGTAGGTCAAATTTGCATAGTCAGAACCTGTTTCAGGATTCACAGTGTGGCTCTTTGCACATTTTCCATCGTCTCCTCCGCCCATGGAACCAAGCCATCTAGGTGATAAGATCCAGTGCCTGAAGAAAATGAAATTGGATGGCTCCTGCCCCCAGTTCAGTCACAGACATCGAAGCCCAACTGTTTCACCTTGATTTTCCTTTTTCTCAACCAGATGGAAAATTGGGCAATTCCTCAATTAGATGCCACAAACCTTCTTGTATCCCAAGCAGCGAATGCCTCATTTCACAGGAGTTTGGCAAAATTTCACCTCTCTAGTATCTCATTTTCTTGGCTCAGCACTGGAAAAGTGGGGGCAAAGACACAACTTTTAGCTTGGCTCTTTCTTGCTTTTAAGATATTCACTCAGCAGGGAAAAGCAGTTTTACAGCTTGGAAAAAGCTTCTTTTTTGTCACCTGGTGCATGACAGTAGAAACCTTTAGGTCTCATTCACTATTTCATCCTATCTGGAGTAGTCTGAAAGAGAGTATTTTTTCCTTTATATTGTAGATTAAAAAAAAATACCCCCAAACAGCCCTACCTTTTTCAAGAGTCATATGGAAAACAAGGTAAAATCCAGGACTTTTCATAAAAGATCAGTGCCGTGTTTAGAGTCCAGCCATTTGCCTCCTTTACAATTAATACTAGGCTAACTTTATTCTTGCTACTTCATTCTACAGTTTTGAGCCATGAGAAAAGAAAATCTCAGATTCATCAGGTGATCGACAAACACTTACTCAGTTTCTACCAACTATGTGTTAATGAGGAAAGAACTCTGCCCCACAGGGCTCTGTAATGTACATAGATATGTAGGGAGAGAAGGTAGACAAATTTAAATAACCGTGAGACTGGCCAGATAGCGCAGTGGACTAAAGCTTAGGCAGATGCAAGGCCTGGGGTTCGACCTGGGGTGTGCTGTGCTGGCCCCGCCCCCCAGGTGCGCTTGAGACTGTGAATGAGACTGGGGATGCTGGTGTACATCTGCAATCTCAGGGTTTAGGAGGCTGAAATAGGAGGATCACTATGAGTCCAGTCTGTATAGTAAGACTCTGTACTAAAATGTATACAATGAATAAATGAATCACCATGGGCTCCAGGGTTGCCCGTGTTTAAAGACACTTGAAACACCTCACATTATCATAGAAATGTGATAATTGTTCTGGATTGGAGAAGTTAAATAAGGCTTCTTGTAGAAACTGGAACAAGAGCTGGCCCTGTAAGAAGAGGTAAGCCTGGTGTGGTGATACACACCTGAAGTTCCAGCACTTGGAAGGCTGAGGTGGAAGGACTGCAAGTTGGAGCCCCATGTTGGTTACATATTAAGACCCTGAGGCCCTGTCTCAAAAAAATTAAATTTTTGAAGAGCTAAAATTCTGATAAAGATAAATAAGAAGGAGGGATGGCGGCATCTGGCCTTGAGCTTTGAGGGTTAGTAGTGTCAGGTCTCTGATCTAGCTGGTCTCTGATTGTTTCAGGAAGTATATTTGCAGAAAGGCTTCACTTGACTATTGTTCTGACTTCAATATGAAGGAACATAAAACCTTGTAAACTGCATTAGAAATGAAAGAGATGCCAGGGATACAGCTCAGTGGCACAGCTACTGACCAGCTATCCCACCCTTCCCATACAGAAAAGAAAAGCTATAGTCCAGCTGACTCACACCAGCAGGGCATAATAAATGCCAGATACTCTTATGGCTCCCAGATAAAAGCTGCTTAAACTCTGCCTGTCTTGCTGATCTCAACTGTGCCTCAGGTAACCCTATTACTCGATAAGTGTGATTGAATGAAAATAATTCAAATATTCATATGGCCCTCCACTGCCATGTCTTGTGATTTTCTGAACATTTGTAGTGTATGGTATGAATTTTTTAATATTGGAAGAATGTTGTAGGGAGTGTCTTAGTTTATTTTCTCTCATTGCTGAGACAAAATACCAGACACCAAAAGTTAGGAAAGGAAAGATTTATTTAGTTCACAGTTTGTGGAGATTCAGTCCACACGCAGCTGGCTCCAAGGCAGGGTGGCACATGGCAGAGGGACAACCATTCTTTTTTGTTGTTGTTTTCTGTATCAGGGATTGAACTCAGGACCCTGAGCTTGCCAGGCAAGCATTTACTCTGCTGAGATATCTCCCTAGGCCCAAGGCTACCATTTATGACAGTGGAAAACAGCAAAAGCAGCAAGAGCCGAAAGGGAGGAGCAGGAGAGCAAGCCACTTCCCTTCCCTTTTGTCCTATGTAGGTGCCTGACCTGGTACAGGTGTAGCACTCATACCCATAATTCTAAAATTCGATCAAGAATTAATCATAAACTCTAGAAACCCACCCCCATGCCTGCAGGAGGCTTTTGGGGAACAACTAGACTCCAGTGGTAATAGGGAAAATGGTATAAGTAACCCAGTAAATTTCCTTGGAAATGGCTAAATTGAATCGAGTGCTGCCTTAATGATCAGTGAATTGGAAGCTTGGGGATCCAGTAGACAAATGATGCTTGCTGACTTCCTCTCCTCTTCTCCTCTCTCCCCTCCTACCATTCCCTCCCTCTTCTCTCCCTCCCCCTTCCTTCCCTTTCCTTTCCCTTTCCTTTCCCTTCCCTTCCCTTCCCTTCCCTTCCCTTCCCTTCCCTTCCCTTCCCACTTTTTAGTGTGTGTGCTTTTTTGGAAACCCCGTCTCACTATTGAGTCCAGGCTACAGTTGAACCAACTATGCAACCCTGGCTGCTGTCAAACTCATGAACTTCCTGCCTCAGCCTCCCTGGGGCTGGGACCGTAGGCCTACACCACCATACCTGGCTGGCTTTCTTTTCTTACGAGATAGAGCAGTAATGGTTCAGTAGATGATGCAAAAGACAGGTATTTGTTTTCTAAAGAACTTAATATCTGTTGGGTTGAATAATACCTTTTATTATTTTTTAATGAGAATATAAAATGGTTTAAAAACTTTTTAGAAGTAATATAGCATTTCACTAAATAAAATCATAGGAATTTGACAGTCATTGTATTGCATGATGTTATCTTCAAATTAGCTGTTCACAGTATCAGATATAAACATGCAAATTGGTAAAAGGAAAAGTTATAAGAAATTAAAAAGTAGAAGAAAAAATTAATCACTAACTGCTCCTTTCTCTAGCCAGCAGAAATCAGCAGTAAATATATATTGTAGAAACATGGTGAATACAGACAAGCAAAATTATAAATTCATCCCATTCTTTCCACTTAAAGAGGTAAAGTATAAAAGCATATACATCTACCCATACAATAAATAGAAGTACATACTTGTGCACAAAGATGCGTATTTATATGTACATATGTATGCACACATAAATATGTATTTGTATTTTTTATACCATGAGATAATATACGTACTGTATTATAGTCTGTGTACTTTTAGTCTAGAATCTTCACTTTTTCATTCAAGAACATTTTCTTGTTGTGTAGTGTCCAGGCTACATTCACATTGCCCAGCTGATTCCCAGGCGTCTTGATGGCCGGTGTGTCTACATAAGTGTCTGGGACAGGGGCACACAGGCCTTTGGCTGGTGTGCATCATGGCTATTCAGTCTGGGTGCCATCTCCAATAGTAGGTTGACTGGGCTAGTCAGAAGCAATGCATTTTCTCACTGTGTTGAAGCCTTAACTTTCTGGATCTAGGTGTGGTAGGGTCAGTTCCTGGTGGAGACTCCCTCCTGGGCCACAAGTCCTCTGGGACCAGGGTCCTCCTTTGAGGAACCTACTGAACATTAGTTACTTCCTTAGAGGCAACATGACCAAATGCAGCTCCACTGAGGGACATGGACTTGGGCAGGGGAATACAAGCTTTTAGTCTTATAATCTGGATTTTCCCTAGTCCTGTTCTCACTCGTCAACTGATATGTTGGAACTTCTTAGTCTTGGGGATTCTAAAATATTCATGGTCATAATCTGATATTCACTCTTTCTCAAAAATAAAATGTAAGCTGAACATTGAATTCTTTTGTATTGTAGATTCACATGAAATTTGTGTATTCGAATGTGGCAAACTGATCTTTTGCGGAGCCGCACTTACTTAACTGCAACATTATACATTTTCACAGGCTGTTCCTTTTCATATCCTTGCCTGTTTCCTCATTCCATTACTTTTCCCTTTCCTGATTTTCAAATATTTTTGCCAGGCTAATATCAGTTCTTGAATTACTCTGACTTACAGTGCATAAAACTCTATTTTATGTTATGAATACAGAAACAGGGACACTGGAGTTTTCTTTTTATTTTATATTAGACTCAAATTTGGAGTTGAGCTTAATTCTCTCTCCTCGGACACAGTTAAAATTTGAAAACTCTAAACAACATATTTATTAATCGTTTTCACTCTCTTCCTTTAGAGGTGTGGTTCAGAATGAAGTAAGTACCTTAAAATTCTCTCACCTCCTGTTGTGTAGAGTGGAGACAGAAGAATAATTTAAAACAAGACATCTATGCTCAGAGGAGTTGCAAGATGGTTCTATCAAGGGTTATGT
This sequence comes from Tympanoctomys barrerae, assembly GCA_002564285.1. Classification (NCBI taxonomy): domain Eukaryota; kingdom Metazoa; phylum Chordata; class Mammalia; order Rodentia; family Octodontidae; genus Tympanoctomys; species Tympanoctomys barrerae. The sequence continues at coordinate 9,298 of NDGN011297611.1, forward strand.
GAGAGAAATCTTTCCATAGTGTTTTGCTCAGTAGTGTTGCCAACTTCCATTTATCTGTTTTTCCCTAGGCTATATATATATATATATATATATATATATATATATATTATATATATAATATGTATATATAATATATGTGTATTTTTCTTTCATCTTTATTTTTTCAGAGGACAAAATAAGACAAAGCTTGATACACTGTGAGGAGATGAATTATAAAGATACTTCTTCATTATTGCTTGACTGTCTTTGCCATCTATCTGTGCTGGCCACTTCTGTCCTGGATTTCTTCTAAATAACCTTAGAGAAAGGTAGAAACATGTTTACTGAAGTCTCTAGATTATTATTTTCTCTCCTCTGTCAGTAAATGCCACAGGCAACACATTCAAAGCAGGGACATAATTAAAAATTATGTTAAAGGTAAATCCTTCCTTAGAGATGAATATAGATTTATGGATTGCTACTTTGCATTCACCCAGCTAAATCAGACAGAAATTAATATATAGTCAGAGAGGGACTAGGCTTTCAAGGAAGTCAGTGAAAAGTAAGGAGATTATGATTATGACCGGAGGCATACCTGGGAAGGCCTTAAAAATAAAGATGAAATGCCCAACCAGGCCTATATGCCTCCCGAAACAGTAATATTGAGATAATATTATAATATTGTAATGTATATTATTGATTATTGAGATTGTAATTATACTTATAATTGAAGTTTATATTCATATTATATTGAAATTCATATGACTGTTTTAAACAACATGCCCTCAACACCTAAAGTCAAAGGAGGAAAGACTTAGTTTGGTTCACAGTTTGCAGTGGTTTCAGTCCATACTGACTTGGCCCCAAAGCAGGATGGCATGGCAGAGGGGCATGACAGAGGAGAAATAGTTCATGGCAGGCAGAAGGCAGCAAGACAGCAAGCAGCAAGGAAGGACAGCAGCTCTCTTCCTGCCCCTTATTCCATCCAGACCACTCACCCTTAGGGCAGGCAGCTCTCACACCCAGGTGGGTCTTCCCATTGTCCACACCCCACACTGTGCCAGCCCAGTCAGTGGACTAGATTAATAATTGTACACGCTGATTGTAGCATCTCACACTCTAAGTACAGCCCCCTCTGAAAAAAACATAACTGTCACTGCTGAGCCTTTCTGGGGCATCTAGATAAAGTTGTAATATCTATTTAGACCATTAAGTTCTGATATGTATTGGTTGTCCAGGGTTTCTGGACCCATCATTTCTCCAAATTGTCCTTTCTTGTCCAGGTAACCTTGCTACATGGCCTGTTTCCCTAGTGGGAAATTAGTCACAATAAATTTGAAAATTTAAAGAGGCTTCCGCTGGCCAGTGATGAAAGGTATTTTAGCATCAATATGTACAATAACCATATTGATTAGTAGACATCAGATATATTTAAACTCATACATTCATTCCTAAGGATGGTTAGAAAAATGCTACTAGGCAGTTTTAGTATGGTTGGGAACCAACTCACTATTTTGAACAGGAAAGAAATACCAAGGACAACACTTAGGGTTTTTGCACCAAGCTACATCCCCAACCATTTTGGAGGTTAAGAGGTGGGGGTGGGAGGCAGGGTCTCTCTCGGTTGCCAGATTCCCTGGCTTGGAATTGTGATCTGCTTGCCTCAGGTATCGAGCGTGCATCACCACACTTGGCTCGTCCTATATTTCTTGCACAAATCAAATCGTTTGTATGGAAAAGATTGCTTCTGTTGGATATAGCCAAACAATAAATGAAGGAAGCTCATTTTATGATACTTGGTGAAATAATTTATCCACAGAATGGTTACTAAAGTTTCTAAGAGCAGAAAAAAAGGCTAACTAGGTTATGTGTGCTTCTTTGTAGAAGAATATACCACCTATTACATAGTACAATTTACCTCTCCTTTATAAATTGAGTTGACCCTGACCAAGCCTTTATATATATTAGAATAGACAGAGGAGCATATTAAATAATACATCTGTCTGAAAATTATTTTAAAATAGTGTGTTTTAGGCTGTGTATATAAGGTGTTTATGAAATATAATAAATTCTGTGTTATGACTTGGTTTTCAAACCCAAGGTAGCTTATTATATAAATGCAAATACTAGAAAATAGAAAAAACTGCAATCATTTGAATAATGTGTATTCAAATTGTATTGCAAAATGTAATGATGGTTATTTTTTCTCTTTTATGCTTCTCCATAGGCATTAGTTTACAAATTTCTGCAGTTGTGAGTTATCGTTTAGAATCAAGAGAGTATTTGGTTTTGGTTTTGTTTGGCTTTTTTTTTAGAGAAATTTCATTGATTAAATTGTCTAGCTTGTTAATGAATAGGCTTATCAAGCAAAACATAGCCCTGGCTACAGACACACAAGTTAATTAATTTGAGATACTTTTCTACTAGAGAGAAAAAACAGTAAAGATCAGGTGAGTTTTTAGTTCCTTTTTCTGTTAAAGGAATTGTCTATTGCTGTCTTCTGAGGATTCAGCCACTGAGGACTAAATACTAGAAGGCTAGGGGAGAAAAGTGTGTAGAATCTCAGTCAATGAGGATAATTTTATTCTATCAAGATTTTGTTAGAAATTGGGATTGCAAATGCAACATTACAATGTGCATTTATTCCACTAGCTTTGGAGGTTCTAATCCAAGCTCCTTAACATAGCTGATAGGTGGTGACAATGACAAAATGATTTGCTTCCTCTAGATTTAGATTTTTATGCACATAAACAGAGAGTGTAGACATCTAGAATGCATGACTCTGTTATAATAGTTGAAATGCAAGTGTGTAATTAACACAGGATTTCTGTGGTGATTTCTAATAGAAAACAGAGTACCTGCAATTGTTTTGAAAACTGATGATGGTTCTGTGTCCTTAGTTTTGATCTTGCTATTTCCCTTCCATTTTCCTTTTTAACTGTTAATGGACTTCAGATTTGACACCACTCCTCGTGAGAACTCTGAAGTTTCCTCAGACCATAAGTTATCTTTATGAATATGGCTGTCAAAAGATTGTTTTGGTCAGATATTCTCCCAAGAGGCTCATAAATTAGTGAATAAAATATCCTGTATAAAATAAATATTCTTCATATGAAACACTTATCTTGAAATACTAGGAAGAGTGTTTTGCATAAGTGATTTTAAAAGTTAGATTTTTGAAACGCTACTTTAGTCTGATTGCCAGCTTAATTAACCTCTGGGCTAAAAGGTGGACAGGAATAGAAATAGTAAATCCCACCCTCCCTTTCTCCTTCCCTCCCTTCCTCCCTTCTTTTCTTCTGTCTTTTCTTTACTTTTCTGTTGTTTTGTAGTGTGGAAGTCAAACTTCAAACTTCTTCCATAATAGGCAAGCCCCTTGCTACTGAGATGCCTGTAGTTTTAGAAGCATGGACAATGAGGATGATGGTATGTATGTCAGCTACCTTCCCAGCACTATGATAATATCCTTGCGAACATCAGACGAGAAAATGTCTATTTTGGTTTATGTATTCAGAAGTTTCAAGCCCATCACTTGATGCTTGCTTGTGATCTGTGGTGACTGAGAACATCATGGTGGGGATGGGCTTAGAAAAGCAGTTTATCCTCAGCAGGTAGGAGTCAGGGGTAGAGAGGACAGGGCCAAAGACCACATACATTATTTCAGGTTCTACCCCTCGTGACCTACTTCTCCTAATTGGCCCTGCCTCCTGATAGCCTGCCCATTCATCTCTGAACTCCATTGGAGCCATTATGATTTGAACACCTCTGAGGCCCACCTCTGAAGAATTAATCCTCCTTGACAAGCAAATCTTTGGAAAACACTTCATATTTACATAAAAATAGATGGGAAATGTTTAGTGGGACCTTGAATCCCAGTCTGGAAAGTGACCAATAAAACTGAGTGCTGGAAATGGACTTCTTGGAGCTTCAGTGATAAAATGTAAGCTGGTTTAGCAAATAGAGAAGAGCAGTACAATTGAGAAGTCTCTTGGAGATAGGGCTACGTGCAGATCAGGCATATTCAAGGTCAGCTTACATACACCCAATTAGATCTTATAGGTGTTGCTTCAGTGCTGTACGTATGAACATTATACATGTAATTTTAACATTTAAATAAAAAATATACAAAAGAATTTTAGAGGTTAAATTAACTTAACTGAATAAAAAACTGAGGTCAATATGTGGGTTTTTAAAAATAACTATCAAAGTAATAAAAAGGCATCCAGATGCATACTTTCCACATATGTGTTCTCAAACATTTCAGTTCTTACCACTGTAGTCTGCTAGCTCTGTATATCTTTGCAGTACCTTTGGACTTACTAAAAAGCTGACTGAAAATGTGTGCGTATCAAGATTTAATGTCCAGGGGCCGGGGAGATGGCTCAGTGGAATAAGCACTTCCCTGGCAAGCTCAAGGGCCTGAGTTC
>NDGN011297613.1:0-16256 GCA_002564285.1 Tympanoctomys barrerae
TGAACTCAGGCCCTTGCGCTTGCCAGGGAAGCACTTATTCCACCGAGCCATCTCCCCAGCCCTGTAATTCTTTGTGTAATTCTTTGTGCTCTTTGTCCACGCACAACACAGCGGTCAGATCCACATATCTGCTCTGGGAAACTGCCATGCCTGTTTGCCGAACACCGTTTCCAAGTGGATCAAACAATTGCTAATATTTTGCCATATTTGACACATAAACCATCTGAATTTAAGGCACCCTGTTTCCTCAACCATAAAGAATCAAGGACACTATCTGATCTAATTACAGGGCTATTATTACACCTGAAAAATTACTGATACTTTCTATTTAATTTGCAGAACAAACTGAATTTTACTTATTGTCTCCAAAACAAGTGAGTGTTTTTCTTCTAATCAAGATACATTCAAAGTTGACTCATCACATTAGATGTCTTTTAAGCTCTATAATAGACCATTTTTCCTTCTGTGAGGTTTATTTTTTGAAAAGTTCGGACTGGTTATTTTACAAAGTGTCTGGCCTTCTATAATTGTAGATATTTTTCTTTGACGAGTATTTAACAGTGAACTGCAGTTGCATCTAGATGACTCTTTAGACTCAGAGTAAACATTTTTGGAAAGGAAACCCTTTAGAACTTCACGGTGTAGCCCCTGGAGCATCTCACACCTGCTGGCTCCAGGTGGAGCCTGGCAGCTCCTCCATCCTAAAGATGCCTGTCCTTCGCAGCCAGCAAGTCCTCCCTACACGATGCTGGCACCGTGCGAACACCCCACTTCCCAGCAGCCGTTCATCAAAGGCCTTAGCAGATCTTCATCTGAGTCAATCACGACTCTTGGAAATCGTTTACTTTTTAGCTGCTCTGTAGCTTAAAGAAATTTACTCATCTCAAAGGAACTTCGGGGAACCACAATTATGGGAGGAACTATCGCTGCAATAGGCTCCTGCAGAACACTCTCCTGGTCCTACCTACTATGAATATCTCTGTCTGTGACTCCAGGACAGGAGGAAAATGAGAGGCTGGACCTTTGGGCAAGTCTTCTAAAGGATTAAACATTTATAAATATTCTACTTTCCTTCTGCCATCGCCATGGCAACTGGAGTGAGCCTGGCTGGCACCTTGTATTTTGTTAGCAATCCCTGTGCTTGTGGTCCATTCCTCTTGAGAGGAACGTTCCTGAGGCTTTCTGATGACATGTAAATGTCACGGGGGCTGGAGGAAGGGAGGCATGTCAGGATGTACCCTGTGGCCTCTGGATTTCATCAGAGACGCCTCCATCATGGACGAGGAGAGTGATATCTGCTACTGTAGCTTGAGGAAATGTTTTTTTAAAAAGAACAGATTGTTTTCTTGGAGGAATTAAACATCTAGGTAGAAGAGGACACTCAGGGAGATGCACTTCCAGAACAGCGTGGTATAGCCACGCTGCTCTCTCTTTTAACCTTTACGCGAAGCTGCACACCCACGCCTGGCCAGTGTGCGTACAATAACTGCAAGGCACAGGAAGACGGGGGGAAAGCAGGGCCCTGGAGCCGAGGATAGGCAAGGGTGCAGCTCCTTTGGTTTATCTTTGTTCTCCTTCCAGTCCTAGGGATGGAGCCCAAGGCCTTCACACTGTGTTACACCCCAGTCCTTTGGGTTTTCATTTTGAGACAGGGTTTCTTTCAGTTGCTAGGTTACCCAGGTCGGGCTGGAGCTTGGCGATGCTCTTGGCTTCAGTTTCCCAGTGTGCTGGGATTTTAGATGTGTGCCTCCACGCCCAGCACCCGTCCTCTGCCACTTCCTCCTCCCTCTTTCTCTCTTTGCCTGTCTGTCTGTCTGTCTGTCTGTCTGTCTGTCTGTCTGTCTTGCAAAAATATATAATGGTCTTTAAGCTACACCAAAACAAATAAGAAAAAGCTATTGCCAAGCCAGACTTCCACAGCCACTGCCAAGCATGGACCTTGTTTTCTGCCCTTGTCCCTGGAGGTGACTCACAGGCTCTGGGACTCCTCCGTCACCTGTGGCTCACTCTCTTGGACTGTGTTTTGGAGAAGTCGATGCCTCATAACCAGAGGCAAGCAAGGCCTGGTCTACATGGTCTAGGAGCCCGAAAGGAGGCCTCCCAGCAAGGTGGAGAGCTTCCCAAAAATACCTTTTAAGTAAAAACCCTCACTAAAGACTGCAGAGAAAGGATGGCCCGCTCCCCGCCGGCATGGGTTCTGCAGCAAGGAATAGAGACCGCACCTCTGCCCCGCCTGCAGGAGCAGCCCCAACTTGACTTTGCTGTTATGCCAAATGTCATCTCTGGGGAAAATTGGGTGAAGGATATATAGGACTGCCATGTGCTACTTTTATAACTTCTTTTATTATTTTGAAATTGAAAATTAAATCAAAACAACTAGTCTGTTTGATTTTTTGCTTTTTCATGTGGGTGCTCTGAGTCCTCTGCTGTGCACTGACTGGATTCGGAGTCTTTATCCGAACAATTGGCCTTAGCAGCTGCCTGCCCAGCTCATTCCCATACAAGGCTCCGAGGTGTTATGGTTGGCAGAAGGGTCTCCATGGTGGAAAAACTCACGTGTAAGTAGGAGACCCAAGGGGGCTTCCGTGGTTAGTTCTGAGGCCAGCAGACCCTGTCACTGGGTGGATGCCTCTGAAAGCAAAGGATATCAGACAAAGATAGGAAGCTGAGGACTCTCAGAATGCAGTTCTACTCGATTCAATAAAAGTAGTGGTGATTTTCTTCAATCATCCATTTCAGGAAAATTCAGTTCATATTTTATGTCAGGACAATGACTATAAGCAGGTCATTTACAAATGAGGAGCTCCACCGTCAGCCTCCAGGAACTAGCCCCTTGGCACCCTCTCACCGACCTGGAGGAGCTTCTTCAGGGCCTGCGATGGGCGGAGGCTGTTTCATGTCTTCAGACCTGCTTGTGCTGAGCATGCTGCCTGCAGCCTCCCAAGGGTAGACTTATGTAACCCGCTGGTTGAAATTCAGCATTTCTAGCCTGAAATGAAGCACAACACAGCAGCAGCACTCACCCAGGAAGGCCACATGTGGACAGTGGGTTAGGCTTCCCCTTCCCAGTCAGAACTGTACATGCTGGGAGGAAAGATCTCCAGGTACAAAACTGGTCAGGACAGGCTGCCTCAAAAGGTACTAAGCTGTTTCCCACCACCCAATTTTAGCAGGAGATGGCTCACTCTGTGGACCAGAAAGCTCTCTTTTATTGCAAAATCCTCCATGCTTGGCGTTATGGGTTCCACTTTAACATCACCCAAAGACACACTTAAAGGCTTGTTCCCCAGCCTTGTGCTAGAGGGAGAGGGGGAAACTGCAGGGACCATCTAGGGGAGGAAGCAAGGTCCTGGCTGTGTGCGCTGAAGGGGGACTCAGGGCCCTGATCTTCCTCTTGCTCCTGTTCGCTCCCTGTTAGCCGGAGGTGAGCACCTTTTCCTTGCCCAGCGCTCTTGCCATGATGCACTGCGTGATCACAGGCCCACGCTGACGCAGCCAGGTGACCTTGCAGGGAGATCTGGAGACCTGAGGCCCAAGAGCACACCTCCCTTCAGCTGGCTGTCTCAGGTGTTTTGTGACAGTGATGGAAATCAGCTGCTGTGTTTGTCATTGCATTAAACACGCAGTGGCAGCACAATCAGACGGTTTAGCCGGCTGAACTCTGCCAGTGGGGCTGCCAGATACAATAAGGAAGGGAGGTGAGTCTGGAACTCAGATCAGCCCAAGAACTTTTGACCTATAGGTCTGTCCTGTCCCTGCGTGTTCGGGAAGAACGCTTGCTAAACCCAGCAGTCTGCTCCCATATTCTCCTTCTTCTATTTCTATAATCCCTCAAAGCCTCAGACAATCAGTAATAGGTTCTTTGATAGTCCCCACCTTCCTGTTCAGAGGCTTGAGAGTATTTGGGAGTTCACCTCCCCCTGGGGAGTGGGGCATTTGTTTGTTAGTCAGCTCTCCGTTGCTAGGACAGAATTGCTGAAAACCCTAAGTAGAAGAGTGGGAAAATTTTCTCTGGTTCAAGGTTCCAGTCTGTGACTATTTGACCCCATGCCTCTGGGCTCGTGGCAAAGCGAAAGTTCACGGTGAGGAGTATGTGAACTCCACCTACTCATTCCACTGTGGTCAAGAAGCAGAAAAGCATGATGGGAAGAGGCTGGGGCAGTGGTTGGGGTTCCTGATGATCTGCTGTCCAGTCCCTCATCACATGACCTAACTTCCTCCAGAGCCTCAGCTCCTAAAGGGCCTCTGCCTTGTGTACCATCAGATGGGGACCAAGTTTCCAAACAATGTCTTTGGGGGAACATCTGAGTTCCAAACCTTACTATGTGGCCAAGAGCTCACTGTGGCAAGGCACTTCCTTCCAGCCAACTTGCCTCACATACAGGCTTGATCTTGATTGGCAGGGTTCCCAGGCTCAAGGCGGGCCATACCTGATGTTGTGCCTTGCTGATCTCTTTGTTCCTATCATTTGGATCATGAATGTTCCAGAAGCCCATGAGTTCAGGCTTGGCCTCCATGGTGGGGCAATGGTAGTGGGCATAGAGGAACCTCATGGTGGGGTCCGGGGAGACTATCTGCCTTGCTGTGCTTCTCCACCTCCACACCCTGAATAACTTAGTGCATATGAGTCCCAGGATCAGGCTCTGCTGCAGGGTGCACAGGCCAAAGCGATCTGCATGTCAAATTGGGGGTGGGACCGTGGACTCTGCTGAGAGATCTGCCCCTGGGATGCAGCGCTGCACACACAGACTCTGGAAGTTCTTCCTCAAGCACAGCTCCATATTAATAGGCAAGACTTAAAGAAAGACTGAAAACCCAACAATGTTGTTTATAGAAAGAAAATCTGTTTCATGGTCCAAGTATTAAATTCAAGAGAAAAGCCTTGCAAGAGTTGTAGGCAGAGGCTCTTGGGGACCTCAGCCTGTCTCTCCCCCCTGCCAGGGTTCCACCCACAGACCATGAAGCCAACAGCACCCCAGGCTCTGGCTGGGGGGGGGGGTACCACCCTCCCCCAGACCTCCAGATTTAGCTCAGCCCAGAGCGTGAAGCTGACAGCCTGTGCCTCAAGGCCGAAAATTTAGTGAGCATGGAATATCCCCAGCTAGTAGTTATCTTCGAGCAGCTGTCTTCTTGAGGATATTTGAAAATGCCATCGGTTGCTCGCACCCCCTGCCTGGTGTCACCAAATGGGTTCCAGGAACTTCTGAGGCATCTGCATCCCCTATGGTCACCCTCCTCACCTCCTCACTGTCCCAACTTGCTTCTTCATAAGTGATGAAGTTGAGGGAAAGTCACAGCAAAAAAGCCTCACCAGACATGGACAGAGGGGTTTTTGTCACTAAGGGCAGAAGGAGCCCACTCCTCCAGGAGGAAGTCATTTTGAAACAAAAACATTTTCACAAACACACTGGAGGGGCTTGGGGGACTCAGGGTGCTGGTTGTGTCTGAATCGTGGGGGCTGTGGGGGTGCATTTGCGAGACACACAGACTGGTTGCTAACACCCCAATGGTTTGCTAGTCAAACACTCCACTCTGGCTTTCTCTTGCTCTGTAACTCCAAGAAATGGGGCTAGTGAGAAGCTGCGGCTGTGGTTTTTGTTTCTTGTCTCCAGAGGAGTGAGCGCTTCCTGTTCCCAAGCTATTCTCAGTCGGGCTTGTCCAAGTGGGAAACACAGCTAGAGAAATAGGGGGTCCTAGGAGACAGGAGGGAAACACTGACATTGTTTTCATGGATTGAATATAGCAAGGTAGCAAGTCCTTCACAACTACTTTATAACAGCCTGTGTATGTAATGCCACTTCCTATTATATCCATTTGATAGAGGCTTCAGGAGTAGAGGCCTTGTCCAGGTGCAATGAGGCAAGGAAGGGTATTTGGGATTCTGAACCCCTCTGTTTGCCTGAAAGTTCCACATTTAACCAGTGCTCAAGATCCTACCTGAAAGGAAAATTGAAGAGAGGGGCTCCAAAACAAGAGCCTGTTCCCCAATTCCTATTGGCAGCCCCAGCCATTTTTAATCTCCATGATTGATTTGTTTCTGGATTCAACTTTCGAGGGCCACAGTCAAGATTTCACTGTGTACTTTGCCTGTATCAGCGACTGCCAAAGAAACAAGATGCAGTACATTTGAGACTCACACAAGTGCAAGAGATGGAACAGGGGGAGATGGTTCCCTGTGCTCCCTGTACTGCCTGCTAAGGCGGTTGCCTCCAGGCTAGGAAGCAGTTGAGCTTATCTTTGGATCAATGTGTTTAATATCTAATCAAAGACAGCCCTGAATAAGAACTGGAACAAAATGTCCCTTAGCCTTCAGAATTCTGCATCTACGGATCGCTGTCAGCTGTCGCCGTGCTCACTGATGGAGTTACCTTCAATGCCAGCAGTCCATGGGGATGCAACTGTGTAGACTCTCAGCCATTGCTGCTCAGCTCTGTAGAAACTTGTTTGCCTCCACTTTTCTATCTCCGCTCTCCACCCTCATCACAGACCGCACCAAGCCGATGCCTGACCTACTTCTGCTGCGGTGCTAGATTTGCTTTTAATTATAGCAATTACAGTGGCCTGATCACCGCACCAGCCCCAGGATGTTGGTTTTTTCTTAATGTTATTGTTACTCAGATTGCACAGCTTTGGCACCAGCAAGAGGTCCGCTAATGATCCAGGGATAGGGCTGCCCCACCCGGCCTGCACGCTGGAGGGCAGTGCCAGCCTGGTGGCAGGAATTTTGTACCAGCTGCCAGGCTGATCTCTCCGACAAGAGCAATCCCTAGCTCAGTCTGTGGAAGCAGGAACTGCCCTAGTCATGGCCTGGCAAAGGAAGGCATCTTTAAGATGACCCTGTAGAATCAGCTATCTGGTTGCTGAAATAATAGAGCCCTGAATAAAGTCTTCCCAGAAAGAACTGGTTTCTAAGTCACTTATTTTTCCATCTCCCTTTCCCTCCCCCTCTTCTTTCTTTTCTTTCTCTTAATACCGGTCTTGGATGACGTGAGCTGTTATTACAATATGTCATAGGATGGGTGGCTTAATCAACAGACATTTATTTCTCACAGTTATGGAGGTCACAAGTCCAAGATGAAGGGTCTGGCAGGTCAGGGCCCTGGCAAGGGCCCCTTTCTGGGTGTGCACAGCTGTCTTTTCATTGTGTTGTCAGAGAGAAAAGCAAGTTATCTCCTATCTCTTTTTATAAGGACAGAAGTCCCACTCATAACACTTCCACTCTCCAAAGCAGTCACCTTTCAAGGACTCCTCCTGTTATACTGTTCCACTGGGAATCAGGGTCTCCACATATGGATTAGGAGGAAACCTAAGCAATCAATCCAGGAACTTCTCAAATTCAAGGTATCAGGTGAATATTGGTGACTACTAGAGGATTTCCAGCATTACATCAACAGGCAGCATCAATGGATACTATCTTATGTACAAGTGTTAACTCATTCTACCTGTCTATCAATTCCAAGAAGTAGGGCTCTTATTCTTTCTGCTTTTAGAACAATGGTGGCAGGTGGAGATAGATGGAATAGCCTTCCTGAGAGGAAGGGCAGGGTTTCCACTCAGGGATGCGCAGCCTCTTCAAGACAGCTTGTCCCATACCAGGTCTCATAGCTAGACTCAGGCTAGACAGCAGCTTTAGGAGTAGAGGCCAATGTGAGAAGGCTTTCCCACTCATTGGGAAACCAGCCCAGAATTAATCAAATTGATAGTATAGAAAAGCAGGGAGTAGTTAATGCTGCTTACTCTTCTGGTTGGATGAAATGCAGGCAGTCAATTCCAATCAGCTTTCTCCTCCACAGACAGCAAGGGGCAGACCCGACCTGGGATGCTCCCTGTAGGAAGCTGAGTAAAAAGGAACTCAAGTCTACCTAACAGAACTGGATGTTAAACCCCTCTGTGGAGGGAAGCGCTAATTTACTTAGAGATGGTTGATATGCTAATTGGGAATCACTCTCACCTACTCATTAGAGTGACTTCCCCAAGGAATTCCCTTCCTCTCAGCTCTGTGCTAATTACAGGTCTACCCTTACAGTTGGGCAGACAGCTAATGAACAAGAGACCTGGGTTGGGATCCAGACTCTTCCACTTCCTGACTACATAATTTTGAACAAGCTACTTAGCTTTTCTGAGCCATAGTTTTTTTTTTTTGATAACTATGTAAAAGAGGGATAGTGATATCGTGCCCCAGCCTGCAGATTGTAAAGAAGAACTGATAATCAGCCCCTCAGATGTGAGTTTCTTGGGGGAAGTTGCCAGTTGGTATGCTGATATTTAATCTGGAGTTTAGCTCTACCTTGATTCCAACTTGTCTATTTCCAATAAACATAAATGTAGCAAGATTTGTTTTCTGGTTTCTTTCACCACTTGTACAGATTTTTTTCAGTAAGAAGGTCTAACATCGAGTAACAGTTTCCTTGGTATTTACTATGGTTACCAAAACTCATGTTGATATTTAATCCCTATTTCAAAGAATGAGGAGGTGAAAACAGGAGAGATTTAAGAGGTGATTGGGGCACCAAGGCTCGGGTTGGCTTCATGAGGGGTCGCAGGAGTGGGTCATATAAAAGCCAGCCTGGCTCAGGCTCTGGCTTCTCTCTGTGCCCTCCAGGCCCAGGGTACTCTGCTCACTTCTGACTGCAGACAAAGTCTCTCACCTTGGTTCTCCCAGCCTCAAGGACCAGAAGCTGAATGAACCTTTACTCCTCATAAACTGCCCGGTCTACGGTCTTCAGTTATAGCAGTGGAAGATAGCCCGAGGCAGTATTCCATTGGAGTGACTCTAACTGAAGCGCTGCAAAGTTGATCCTAACAGCGAGACCAATGATGTCTCCACAGCCTGTGGTTTGAGTTGCCAGTGTCCCAAAAATCATACCAATTGTAAGAAGATGATGAAGAATTTTGGATCAATCTGTGCATATCTGCTGTTATGTGATGCTAAGAAAGAGGAGTTTCTTGTCTTTGAGGATATCATCTATGTATCTATGTATCTATATATCTATGTATGTATGTATGTATGTATGTATGTATGTATCTATCTATCTATCTATCTATCTATCTATCTATCTATCTGTCTATCTACTGTCCACTGGTCTATTTTTCCAAATGACTAACAGGTAATTTACAAAGAAGATGCTCTCCAGTGATGTGCCTTGGCAGTAACACTCCATCTTCACCAGGTAGCTCACCTGCCCATCTACCCCCTGAACATGGGCTTTGTCTGCTACCAAGAAAGCTCACTCTTCCTTTTCAACCCAAATGGAAAAAACAGCCAGGAGTCAAGAATGTGCACTGAAGGAGGATTCAGGACTACTAACGAGATGAGGCTGATCCCAGTGGGACAGGTTTGCAGCAGGACTGGAGGAGAGAGGTTCTGGCAGCCAAGGAGAAGATAGTGAAGAATTTCAGTGGAAGGGTCTACAGCAGAGGTGACACAGATGTAGATGCTCTGGTCAGTGCTCACTGTCACTGAACGGACAAGGTCGTCATAGCAGAGGACAGCGGTGAGGCTCTGGGCCGAGCTGATGCTGTGGCGAGGAGGGTCTGGAACGGGAGGTTTAAGACGCTACAGCTTCTTGGCCACCTATGTATTCTGAGATGTGCCTTTCCTTGGGACAGATTATTTCTGTGATCTAAGCATCAAGCCTGTACTTTCTGCTCTCTCTCTGAGGCCTAGAACATAGACACAGAGGTGCCAAGTTTCTGGGAGGATAGGAAACCATCACTCTGGTTTCCAGCTTGGGAAATTCTTCTTGAGGACAGCTAAGTGTTATTCAAGGATGTCAAGAAAGGGAGAGGGAAGTGGGAAAACTGGTCGTGGTGCAGTGGAGTGTGGAAAAGCGTGTTCGTGAGAAAGAGTTGGGGCATCTGGGAAACTGAAGATAGTAGATTCAGGCGCGAGGTGGAAAGTGATGAGGAAATAACAGAGAATATGGCTGTGGGGGTGAGCAGGGCCAGAGCCTGCTGTGTGAGTGTCACATGGAGGAAGCATTTCATTGGAGGAGACATCAGTTTTAAGAGGGAGAGTGACATCATTTCTTCTCTGCATGGCTGTGATATAAATACATCTGAGATGGACATATGTCTTCGATGGCTGGCTGGGAGGGAGAACGGACAGAAATCAGATGCCATTAGGATCAGGCCTGAGGAGAATGACTCAATCAGAGGTGAAATTCTGGCTCCCATTTTTGCAGGTGCTAACTGCAGGTGCCAAGTTCCCTGAGTTAGGAACAAAGGAGAAGGCTGATTTAGTTGAGGAGATGCGGTCTGTTTAGCTCTGGAACATGAGCTTTAGGTCTGTGGCGTATGCCGAGTGGTTTCGGTGGCATGCTCAGGACAGCAAGCTGGGGTGACCACAATGGCTGGAGATGCTGCAGCAGACAGATGGGAATCAAAGACCAGGCAGGGAAGAAGGTCCCCTGGGCAAATGCGTGGAAGAGGGGTCTGTTTCCTCCTGAGTCCAGAGTTGTGCTGTGACCATGGTTTTCTGGAGATTTGCAAAAGTTACACGAGGTGACCTCCAGCTAGGTCAAAAAGACGATAAAATCTTTGACCCAACCCCCAGCTTGCCCTTAACACCCCCCCCCATGCTGTCAGGAAACCAGAGGGAGAAGGGAACCGCATCAAGAGAGGCCGCATGGGGCCGTGGCTTTGAGAGGGCCTGAGGGGCCCAGCCAGCAGCCAGGACCCACCTCGGCTCTGGGGGCCGTGTGCGCCCTGCTCGGACCAGTCTCATCCTCTCTATTCCCAGCTGAGGTCTGTGGGTGAGCAGAGCCACACTCTGTGGACACCACTCCAAGCCCTGGCCCGCAGGACCAGCCAACCAGGGAAATGGCTACTTGATGTTGCTCTAGTGTGAGATGATTTTACTCATGACTATTTCCTAAAATAGTAAAATATGCATAATGTAAAATTACTGTCTTACCTGTTTGTGAGTTTGCAGTCTGCTGATAGCAAGCAGACTAACTTCTCTGTGTGACAGTCGGCCCCACCCACTTAAGGAACTCTTCATCTCACAAAACTGAAACTCCACCCCCAGGAGCCAGCCACTCTCTGTCCTCTTCTCCCCCCACTTGAGATGGCCATCTCACTTTCTGCCTCTGCGACTTTGACCTCTCCAGGTGTGTAGAATACAGAAGGACACCTACTGTGTGTGTATCCTTGAGAGGAGATCATTTAAGGTAGTGTAATATCCTTAAGCATGTGTCAGAACACTCCAAATGTGATTTTAAAACAATGCCTTGAAAGGTTTCTCCATAGCTCTCACATCCCATTTTGTTCTCTTTTCTTTAGTACCAGGAATTGAACTCAGGGCCTTGCACTTGCCAGGCAGGTGCTGTGCCATGGAGCTGTATCACTAGCCTTTTGTTCTTATTTTATTCCCTTTAGGAGTGCATTCCTTTTCACCCTGCATTGTTTACTATGCTGAGACTAATTTTTTGTCTGTCTGTGTTTTTGTTTGCTTTTTGAGATGGGGTCTTGCTATGTAGCCCAGGCTGCCCTTGAACTCTCAACAATCTGCCTGCCTCAGCCTCCCAAGTGCTAAAATTACAGGCATGTGCCAACCGTGCCCAGGTAGAACTAATTTTTATTTTTGCCTTAGGCTTTGTTTAAAAACTGCCCCTTCACTCTTCCACTGCCAGACTTATAAATGGTTATTTACCAATGAAGAAATTACATTTAACTTAATTTGTGGAAAACCTGAATGGAGGAAATACTTGGAACCTGCAGTTGCTTCATAATAAAAATAAAAATGTTTATTAATTTGTAAAGTTAGATCCAGAAGAAAAAATGCAGGTAACATCTCGTAAAGGGTGGTTTGTTTTCGACATAATTCGTGGACAGCTAAAACACGAATTTGCACATCTTTGCGAATCTGTATTAATAAAATCACTCCATCTAAGCATACTTTTAGTTGTGCATTTGCTCAACCTAATGATACTTTATCCCTTTACTTGTATTGCTTCATTTTAATCTCTCTGTGCTTTGCTCTCATCACAGCACCCTGGTTGCCATGGCAATGGTGGAGGAAGGGCGTGGCGGGGACCCAGCATTCCCGCAGCGCTGAGGCCGGTTGACACCAGGTGAACGCTGGAATGAAGGCTAGGAAATCCGTACAGCAGTGGCTTCTGAAAACTGCTTTTGTAAGTGATGTGGCCATTCCAACAGTTAGCAGAGAAATAAGTTTCAATTAGCACGCTAGTACCCGGTGCTCTTATTGCAGGAAGAGGTATCTCTGAACATTTCCGGTTTTACTGTGGAAGCTCTGTTTGGGGCAGCATCTTCACTGTCCATGCCTTCTGTGATGTGCTGAGAGCTTATCTTTTAGGCTAAGACGTATGTTGTCCACTCAAGCAAATGCTAAATGCTTGTAGGTCAAAGACTTCACAGGGATTTTATGGTACGGAAAACGTGGCTGCGCAGCCACGGCAGTGGTGCAGCGTGGCCTCTCTGAGTCCTGAGCTCACCTGTGCGCTTTGTGAGTGGTTTGCAATCACTTCTGCTGCTACCTCCCGACTGAGGGAATAAAAGGCATCAGGAGTGAACGGGCTTCGAAAGTGCATGCACTTCAGGAAGCTGTTGCTACTATTTCAGGTAAGTATTCATTCTCCCCCGCCCACACACACCCCATGATTTCAGGTTTCTTCCTTGCATTTCTTTCTCTGTTCGATCCCTTCGTCAGCCCTCCATCCATCCCTTCCTCTGGGGATATCTGTGATGACATTTCCTAATTACTTGCTAGAGGAGGAGAATGGGCATTGTGCTGTAGGAACCAGTGGCCTCACCGTCAAACATATCAGAGAGTTTCTAAGTTAAAGGAAGTGAGAGAAAGGCTCTTCCTGAGGGAAAGCCTTCCTCTTCCTTCATGTCCTTGGTGTGACGCCTGGTGATCTCCACAGAGCCAGTAGGAGCTGCAGGGTGGCATCTGGTCCCAGGCTCCCTTTGCTTGTGGAGCCCTTTACTCCCCTGAGCTTGCTCGTGTGGGCTGCCTTCTGGGGAACTGTGCCTGGGAATCTGCTGTCCACTGGGTGCCCCAAGCCTTCTCCTTTCACAGCGCTTACAGAAGGTGGTGTGTTTGTACAGCATGCCCAGGCAAACTGATGAGGGTGCTTATGACTAGATGGCACAGACTGGGGGTCTCCAGCCACCTCAGGCCTGACCCGGCCTTCCTAGGGTCCTTGGAACTGTGTGGAGGACACAGTGGGACCCACTTTGCAGCCTAGAAATGTGCGTGGGTGTCAACACAGCCGTGTAATGTTTCTCCATCTCAGACACACTGCTTTCCTCGAAAACAGCAAGCGGAGGCAGTTGATGCCGTGACAGTATCACTTTCTGCCAATTCAGATGTCCCTATCTCGGGGCCTTGTCACAGCTGCACAGGGAATTCTCCCAGCATATGTGGCCATGGTCCGGGCTGGGCAAGTCCCGCCTCCCTCCGACTTCTTCTGAAGAGTGATGATGCTCCCTTGAAAAGTTAAATGCCATGAGCTCGCCTTGCCAAATTCCCTTTGCAGACTGGCCCTCCTTCTGGCCTAGCGTGTAGCCTTCCTCAGTGGGCCTTGACCACGTGCCCACTAACTGGCCTTTGCCACCAACCTGTCCCATCTCCTAAAGCTCCTGTGTGCATCCACCTCCCAACTTCCCACTCATTTTCTGTTCCACTCACTGCTTCGGGGTTTGCTTCTCTGTGCAAGCCTAGGGTTTCCTGGATCTCCAGCTGCATCAGGGCTCATGGACCAGCAGTGTCTCCCAGAGGGCAGGGCACATCCCCGGAGCCCAGGCAGCTGCCCCGGTTCCCTTGGGTCCTCTGTTCATTAATGTTCTTGCCTCTGTCCCACGAGAGCTCTAGATCCGTTCAACACCTGGCATGGCAAGTGACAAGATGACTGGAGCAGCACTTAAAGTAAGCCACACCCAGGGGCTTCCCACAATGAACCACACCAGGTGGAAAAGTGGTGACGCTCACAGGCAGCCCATGAGAAGCTAGGCCTTTGTGAGGGACAGTGGCATTATGCGCCTGTGCTAATCTGGAGGGGGCATGGAAGAGGAGGTGTCTGTAGAGCACCACTGCGCACCTTGGGAATTCGGGATGAGTGGAATCAGTAGTAAGTCTCCCCTTAGCTGGTGGCCAAAGAGCTGGAGGTGTGACATGGAAGTGGCACCAGCACCCCACGCTCAGCAAGGCAAGCAGGGTACCAGGACGTCCAATTCTTGATATTTTGTCTATAAGACTTGGGCATCAGCTGTGCCAGATCTAGAGATGATTTTATGTGTCTGCCTGTTAGAAAATAAACCACACCCTGCCATGCTGCCCCCTCCTTTCTTCCTGTTCCTTCTGCCTCCTGCCTAGCCGCTTCAGGAGGGGCTTGGCACCTGCAGCTCTGCTCCCACTAGGGAGGTCTGCACAGGAGTCCTCGGCATGTCTCCTTCTCCTGCTGCCCCCAGGCCTGGCGGGAAGGAGGAGTGGAGTTCATCCCTTTTTGCAGTCTCCCCAGGTGCCTGAGCTAACATCTCCCACTCCCTGCCATGTGCCAACTTTCTGAAAAAGACAACATTTGATAAGCAGTTGACACAATCAGTATGATTTAAGTTGCTCTGATGGTGATTTTGTTATTGTTATGTTAAAAAATAAGCACCAGAGAATCTGAATCAAAAAGCAGTATTGGCTGCCATTTTCTGGCAGCTAACACTAGAGGTCTTGACACAAGATGGGCCTCTCCTCACCCTTTGGAAACGCCCAGCGACACATGGGCAGATGAGGGCAGACATCAGAGGACGGCTGACTGTGGCGTCCCGTGGCTTTCCTGCCTGGCTTGGCAGCGAGAGGCCTCTGTCCTGGGGGGGAATACTGCCTGGTGTCTGCTGGGGGCTAAAGCTCTTCCTCTGCTCTCTGGTGGAGGAGGAGATCTAGGGGAAGCCCTCGAGATTTCCCACCCGCAAGTCACGATGTCCCACACCCGCCACAGAGCACGGGGTGTCGTCCTAGCCTGTGAAGCTTGGTGGTGTGTTTGTAGGCTTTCTTTCCCTTCTGAACAAACCTTAACTGATGATCCATGCTAATCACTTCAAGCAGAGGGCTGAGGAGCTGGTCTCCATGGCAATGATGTACACTGGGTCTCCTAGGAGACAATTACTCATGTGTCAGGCCTTGGATTCATTTACTGCTGAAAAGGAAAAATGATTTTCCTTTTTTGCACTGAGCCATGATCAGAATGATCAAGTTAAAAATTAATTATATCTAACCATTATTTCTTTCCTGGTGGTGTAAAATGATGAGGCCGTCCAAAAAGAAAAGAGAGAACTGTAGGCCATCATGCAAAAAATCCCCCTAACCCAACAAGCTATATTTTGTATTACATTACAAATTCCCTGAAGAGGAAGTGGGGAAGCAGCACTGTGGCTCTGGCCCTCGGAGATGAAGCGGCCTAGAGACAGCTGGGTCCAAGAGTTTGTGCTCTCTATCAATACTGCCCTCATTTGAATCTCAAAAGATTTCTGAAACGAGCTCTGCTTGCAACTGGGCCCAAACTCAGGTGAACTCTGTGAATTGCATGACTCGCTGGAGACACTGTATGGACTCAGGGGTTGATCCACCACCAGAGCCTCTGACCACCAGCCTCGTGGCCACATGGCTTCCTAGTCGAAATGCTGAAGTGTGTGTTCAGCTCCAAGCATTCTGCTTCCCTAAAGCCCGGAAGCGCCTGAGCTCACAGACACGAGCCTCAAGGGCAGCACCCTCGAGCTCCGGAAGCTGGGGCAGCCCTGGGCCCCCACTTAGCCCTATACATGTCTGATCCAGAAAGCTCATTGAATTTTCACCAACATGAGAACTGGTTAATCTCAGGCTTTTCCACAAGAGGGCTACCTGTTATTACTCCTCACTGCAACGACACCAGCAGTACTTCAGAGAGAAGCTGAGGCCATGGAACAGGGGCAGAGATGGAGGGTTTGTAGCAGCTGGGGCGAGCAGCACTTCTGATAGAGCCAGGGCAGTCAGGGTGCTGCAGTTTGGGGTCTTGCAAGGGGAACGATAAACAATGCTGAACATATATTTTATATTTTATAAGATTATTTTATAATCAACTATCCAAAGAGTCATAGATGACAGCATGACGTTGCGCTGTTAGGACATAGTCACGATGGCTGTGTCTGCTTGTCTGAATCTCTTTTCCACATATAAATCCCTATTTATCTGTCACGATCAAAGAGTGCAGGAAATCTGTCCACACACTAAAGACCAAAGAATGCAACTGAGGGCCTGGATC
>NDGN011297620.1:0-10457 GCA_002564285.1 Tympanoctomys barrerae
TAACCTTAGCACCTACTGAAGTTCAGGTGCAGATCTACAAAGTTTGGATTTATTCAGCTGTGCGTGGCTTGGGTCTGGCTGCTGTGCTCCTTCCTGCTGCTGCCCTTAGGGGTGAACCTGTTGTCCCCTATCTTCTCTGCAGGGATTGCAGCTGCAGGGTTTCACCCCAAGCCTGTATGCCAGGCCTGAGCTGAGTCTGGAGGGGACAAGGTGGAGTGGGGGGGGGAGAGGCAGCTCTCCCACGCACTCACCAGGCCTGGACTAGGACTGGATCTGGGGGTTCCCGGAATGCGACAGAAATTCCCACTCTGTGGGCGGGGTGGAGGGGGGTACTATGGAGTGATGGGGGCTTCCCAAGAGGGTGAAAGAGGGTATCACCCATGCTATGCCTGGGCTGGGACCAGTAGCTCCTGCCGGTGCAGGGTAGCCGGAAGCTCTCCTGTACACTCACCGGGCCTGGGCTAGGACTGGGTCTTGCTAATGCCTTTGCTCTATGAATATAGTTTCCTTTTTAGTTTTACTTTTTATTAATATATAGTTTTAGGTTTTTATTTTTTAAGAGAATAAAAGCAGTAAAAATTAGACATGATATAAAATTTCACTAAATAATAGAATTGAGCAATGATTTGTTGCCTTCAAATTAGTTGTTCAGATTACCAAATATGAGCTTGCAAAAAAGTTATGAAAAATTAAAAAGGAGAGAGAAAAAAATGTAGGCATTAACTATGCCTTTCAATAGATCAGCAGAAATCAGGAGTGCAATTATCCAAGCTATTGTGTGTATATACATATATTTCTTTTTCCCTTTCTTCTTTCTTTCCTTTCTCCTTTCCTCATCCCAGTTGTTCCTTCCCTTTGAGCAGGTCCTTATGCTAGTGAGACGGTATGATGTTTACATATTCAAGTTTGATTCATTTCACTTATGAGTACGGTCTCTAGTTGCATCCATCTACCTACAAAAGCCTTGAAATTATCTTGTTTATAGTTGAGTAATACTCCATTGTATTAAAATACCACATCTTTTTTTATCCATTCTTCAGTTGATGTATGCTTGAGTTCTTTCCATGATTTAGCTATGACAAATTTGTGCTGCTATAAACATATACCACTGTGGTGTGATGCTTTCAGTTCTTCTGGAAAAATACCCAGAAGAAGAAAAGCTGAGTTGAATGGGACCTCTAGTCCTAGTATTTTGAAGACTCTCCACATTGGTTGCACCAGTCCGCATCCCACCAACGGGGAAGGGTTCCTGTTTCCCCACAGCCTCTCCAGCATTTGTTATTTGCTGACTTCATGATAGTCATTCTTTCTGTGTTGAGGTGAAATCTCAGTGTCATTTTAATTTGTGTTTCTCAAATGACCAACGGTGTTGAACATTTTTTCATATACTTATTTGCCATTTGTTTCTTTGAGAAGTATGCATTTATCTCAGATGCTCAATTTTGTTTTGATTGAGTCTTTGAATTTTGGGGGCCTGATTTGTAAAAATTCTTTATATGTTATAGATAGAAGTCCTCTGTCTGAGAGATGGTTGGCTAAAGTTATTTCCCAATTGGTGGGTTTTCTTTTCACTCTGTTGGTGATTTCTTTTGATGTGCGGAAAGTTTTGAAAAAAGATGAGAGCCCCGTTGCTGATTCTTTGAAGTATTTCCTATTCAATTTGGTTCTTGCTCATGAGCTCTCTACCTACCCTATGTCTTGAAGATGCCAACCTACTTTCTCCTCCAGTAGATTTAGTGTTTCTGCTTTGACATTTAAATCTTTGATGCATTTTGATTCTAGTTCAGTGCATGGTGATAGACATGGGTCTAATTTTAGCCTTCAACATGTAGAAAGCCAGTTTTTCCAGCACAATTTATTAGAGAAGCTTCTTCCTGTGAACATGTTCAGCCCCTTTGTCAATGATAAGGTGGCTGAGTGTGTTTCTCATTCTGTCTGTACCTTCTAATCTGGTTTTTCACCAGTGCTATCCTTATTTTATCACAATAGCTTTGTAGTTTAATTTGAAGTCAGGGATTGTGATGCCTTCTGCTCAAGATTGCTTTTGCTATTCTGGGTCTCTTCTGATTCCAGATGAATTTTAGGATGTTTTCTTTAGATCTGTGAGGTATAATCACATTTTGTGAGAACTGGCACATATTTTTATTTATTTATTTATTTTTAATTTTTTCTTTTAGGGAAGGGTCTACAGGGTGTTCAGGGTCTCACGACTAGATCAGACTCATAGTGATCTGCCTGTTTGCAGCCTCCCAAGAGCTGGGCATATGGGTATGCGCCACCACGCCCAGTGTCAATCACTATCTCAGCACACCCCGGGGAGTGCAGCTGGCACAGCAGGCTGGGGGTTCGAACCCCCAGCCCCTGTGCCTGCTTGCAGGTGCTTTAATCTGCTGAGGTATTTAGCTGGCCCAAGAATTGGCACATATACATAACACATCTTGATCTTTTATTCACTTCCTTTCCCTCTTCTCCCCCTCCTCCATCTCTTAGTCTTCTTCCCATTTGCAAAGATCTATCACCCTATTCCCTATTATCTGTCTTTTATTTTGTAATTTATTTATATTTTGCCTAAGAACATACTTTGAGAAATAATGTTCAGTAGGAAGCAAGGAATGGAGGTGGGGGTAGAAAGAGATGTACATGAAACATCATTGATTTTCACATTTAGAGACTGCAGAGATAGCTCAGTGGCCTAAGTGCTTGCCTAGGCAATCACAAGGACCTGGGTTCAATCCCTGGTACTACATCCTGTGCTGGCCCTGCCCTGGGCATGCCAAGATGGTCACCAAGACCAGGCGTAGTAGTGCATGCTTGTAATCCCAGCATTGGGGAGGCTGAAAACAGTAGGATTACTAGGAGTTGGAGCTGCCTAGTGAGACCCTGTACCAAATACATAAAAATCAAACAAACAAACAAACAAAAGAAAAAGAATTTCATATCTAGACTTAGGTCCCATCCTTCAATATATCCCATTATACGCATGCCAATATTCCAAAATCTGAAAAGAAAAAAATCTGAAACTTAAAAAGCTTAGATCCTAAGCATTTCAGATAAAGGATAATCAGTCTGCAGTTCTTATCATAACCATTCAATTCTGCCATTGGAGAGGCTGAGAGCAGTCAAAGAAGATATGTCAGTGAGTGGATTTGGCTGGCTATATTTCAATAAAACTTTATTATTTCATTCACATTCAAAATAAACAGGCAGAGAGCCAGATGTGGCCTGGGTTAATTCTCCATGCTCTACATGATCCAATTTTGCTTTAGATGTGAGGAGAGAGAAGGAAGGAAGAAAGGAAGGAAAGAAGGAAGGAAGGAAGGAAGGAAGGAAGGAAGGGTGTTGTTCAGAAAATTGTTGAACATTTTACTGCCATCAACACGTTTTGGAAAACAGTAGACATATTAAATAATTGGATAAGTTATGAATGTACAATTAAACATGCTTGTTAAAAAGTTAAAGGTAATCACCGCAACTTTAAAGCACAGAGCTCTTAAATTACCAGAAAAGAAAAAAAAATGCATAAATGTTGGTGAAGGTAAAACATAATTCTCCATGCTCTACGTGAGCCAGGCAATCTAGAAATATGCTGAAATATGGTAGAAAGAATATTGACCATTGGGCCTCACTGCCTCATAGCATGTGATTTGAAAAGGGCCTGATTTGAATGAAAGACGCAAGCATCATTCAGGGAATGTATCTTATGGGCTATTTGCTTTGGGTGAGAGGTGCCTAGATGATACTCAGGAACTGGATGAAAATCATGTAGGAACCAGGAACCTGGGCAGCCAATCAGGCATTCAGAATTTACTGGATACCTGCATAATGCAACACCAGATATTATGCAAGACATTAATGATAGAAAAGTACAAATCACAGTCCTCCTCTCAAGCAGTCATATAAAGATAATGTTTGAAGGGTGTTAATTGCTGCCTGCCCATGCCCGGGATATAATTCACCAAGCAAGAAAGGCTCTAAATGATGTAGAGATGCTTGCTTTGTGAACAGTGTTCTATAGCTGCTGGATAACCCACCTCACTAGAATCTCTCTCCTCTCCCATTATCGGTTTTTCTTCTAGGGAGAATTTTGTCTCACTCTCTTTTCCTTGGCTTCTCTGCCATTCTTCACTATGAAGACTGAGCATGGGGGGCTGGGGAGATAGCTCAGTAGCGTAAGCGCCTGCCTGGCAAACCCAAGGTCCTGAGTTCAATCCCCAGTGCCACAAAAAGAAGAAACAACAACAACAACAACAAAACCCCCAAAACGACAACAACAATAACAAAAAAAGACTGAGCACAGCTTGGCAGTGAGGTGCAGTGCACAGAGACAGAGAAAAGCCAAAGATACGAACATACCAGAGGAGACTAGGAGGAAAAGGGAAATACAGATAGGATGGCATCCTCTATAGCTCTCAGATCCTCTAGGAGATTTGATGTACAAATCTGCTTAAAGCACCCTTTCTTAATTTCTGTGGTTGAGCTCTGTTCACTGTTCACATGTCAGGTGGGATGTTTTCTCCTGGAGAAATCTTCTCTATATTTTCATCCCTCCGACAGGTAAAGAACTGGCCTTGCTTCTGTACAGCATGCTGTTTGTGCTCTTGTCTGTCTCAGTCTTTGAGCCAACGTGTGACTACCTGACACCTTCTCGGGGTCATGTCCTTTTTCACATTTTGTGTGTACAGAACTACATGTCATTTCTGGAATGGGCCAATTATGGATTTTCAAATATTAAAAATTCTCCTTTAAGTTCCATAGCCCACCACACACATTAATTTGGACAATTCTTATGCCGCTTCTGGGGCTCAGCCCCGACACTGTGCCTTATGCGACGTCTACTTCCACTGCCACCTGCTGAATGCATGGGCTGAGATGGCTTAGGTGACATGCACAATGCTCCCGGGCACCCACTTCCTCTCATATTGATACATCACACATATTATTTAAAATGTTTTACTTTTTTTTTTTTTAATCAGTGCCTCATCTTAAGCTCCTGAAAAGCAGAAATTTTGGTTCCTTGTTGCATGGCCAATATCCAAATAATTGATGCTCACAAAACATTGAGTGAAACGGGTGACATAGGAGAAGCACTACATCGCAATCCTTAGTGTGAGCGGGAGAGAAATAAACTTTGCTTTTCAGAAGTTGAAATGGTTTAGAAACTTAAAATCCTTTTGAATGAATTAAGTCAACATCACACAATTAGATTCTAATTGGATACATGTTATATCAGATTGGCAGATAGTACTGATGCGAGCTGAATTTACATAATTTGGGGGTCTGCATGGAGAAATCATGCTCTCATGGGAGGGCAGGATTTAGACAGAAAAGGTGCAGTGAATAGATTGTAGCTATTTTTTCGGTTGTGCCAGTGATGGCAAGGCCAGGGCTGAGCTGTAGTCAGCCCTCCAGAATTAGCTTGGAAACACTCCTCAGCAGGCATTTTCAATATAAGCTGACGTGGTAATTAAATACCAGTCCCGACACATCTGCATATGTTTTTGCATTTGCTTTTGGATCTGATTCACTCTTGCGTGAGACAATTGTGGAAATTTCTGGGCCGTAAGAAAAACCAACGACAAAGATAGTTTGTGTGGTAAGAACACTTTAGAAAGCTCTTTGGTGACACACAAGGCACACAGAAGCCTCCTAGGAGTGCTGGGTGTGGGGTGTCTTGGGCTTCACCCGCCTGTGGGTTGCACTCACTGATTACTTCTGGCAGCCTTTCTGCTTGCCGTGGGTATTTCCTTATTGTTAGCTGATTCATCCACTTTACAGAATGTCTTTTGATATTTTAAGCAGCTGGTAAAATGAAGGACCATTATTATATGGGCTGGCCCTGGAAGGCAATTGTAGAGGGAGAAAAGCCCCTCCTGGGTTCCTGGCTCAGTCTGGGGGAGGTTTTGTATTTTCTCGTTGGCTGCCGGTGTCACTAAACCTCTGGGAGGGGTCTGAGCACCAGATAAGTCTGCGCAGTAAACTGTAAAGCTAGGTAGGGCATCTCATTAATTTTACTTTCTCCACCTTCCTTAAGTGTAGCAAGCCCTGGGCTGATGCCCTGATGATGCTCACTGATGTTGAATGAAGTGAATGGTTGTTTGGGGATGCAAGTGGAGGGATAAAGACGCAGGCCTAGCCATTTTCCACCTGGGTTTGAAGGACAGAAAACTTAACTTCCCTGAACCTCTCTCCAAAATGGTCGAAAGTCACCCCCATGAGTCATGCTTTCATGGGGTGTGGTTGGGGGGGTCAGGTCAGGTACCTGTGGAGATTGTTAAATTCATCATGCTATTCAAGAGTAGGCCTTTTGCAATTTCTCTCTCTCTCCCTCCCTTCTCTCTCTCTCTCTCTCTCTCTCTCTCATATAAGGGTTTCACTCACTCTTTTAATCACTCCTATTTGTTTCGTTGACTTTCTAGGGACTGTAGTGTTATTGCTAGCATCAGTGTTAACTTGACGGAAAACTCCTCTCTGGCAAAGCGGGTGCTTTACTCAAATCTCTCAGGGGCTCCCTCTTGCACTTGCAGGCTGCTAGTGCCAAGCTGAGCTTTCTAAGCTTACTGGCTTGCTCTAAAGGGAGTTCCACTCCTTTACTAAGAAGGCTGAGGCCACCCTCTCTGGGCCTTTGTCTGTCATTCCGTACTTGCCTGTCTCCATTTCCCTGCTTTCACCTCGTCTGAAAAGAACATTCCTTCCCCCTTGCCAGCTTCATGCTCCTGTGCACCGCCCCCGACTCCTCACCTCTCCTTTAGGTGCTTGCTTCTTTGGGTGTCTTCCTTCCCAGTCTTTACTCTCTCTAGTCTCCCCTTCCTATATAACTGCTGAGATGGTTGAATTATGCCTCCTAGAAAATATAGGGTAACAAAGATGCACACAAGCTAACAAAAACCCTCCACTTGGTCTTTCCTCCACTTTTGTCCTCCGTTCTGTTTATCTCATGCTTTTCTCTCTTAAATTATGAGTCAGTTCTCTGAGCCTCTTACACCCTAATCACCAGCACGTTTCCCCTAATAACCCGATTTCTGCTTGCTATTTGAGAGAAAGAGCTCTATGCACAACCACCGCTCCTAGCTAGCCACTTTCCACTCGGCTTGCTTGTAGACACTTAGGCATCACAGACATTGAAGTTAATACAGATGGTCATGACCTTCTCTTCTGTTGACTATGTAGCTCTCCACTATCTACTTAATCCACTGCAATCTACTGTCTCCCTGATTCACAGGTATCAGTCTCTACAGTTATCAGTAACTCCTGAATTTCTGAATATACTTCAGTCCACAGCCCGCTGGATCTTTCTTTGGCACTTAACCAGTTGCTCCTTCCTGCTTCGTTAAACTTTCTTCTTCACCTCTCTGGGTTTGTGGCTCCCTGACTCCCTAATTGTTCTGTATCTGTCTCTTGTTCCTCTTTGCCATCAACCCTCTGGTGCAGCTCTAGTCTCCTCTGTGCTTACCTGTCCCTCCTTTATATGCTTATCAGTGATGAATTCATTCATTCAAGTTTCGACAGGTCAGTGCCAAATCTGCTTCCTCAAGCCCAGCCCCTACCTTGAACTTCCTTCTAGCATCTGCCAATTTCATAGACTTCCTGACACACCAGCCAAGCACTGTCCATTTCCCCGCCCCAAACTTGCCTCTCCTCCTCCCTCCCTTAGCGACTGTCACCCCACCCGTGCTCCCCATCAGAACCTTGAGCATCCTACTTATCAACTTTTCCCCTTCACTCTGTTCGCTTTTGATTACTAATTCTGCCAACTTAACCTACTAAATATTTTTCAGAACTCTCTTTCTCAGAACTTCTGTCCCAGTTCAGCCCCTCATCATTTCTTGCCTGGATTCCCAATAGGTCTCCCTGCCCCTAGGCCTTTCCTCTGTAAATCAATTCTCCTTAGAGCAGGAAAGTCTATTTTTAAAACATGAATCTGACCCTGTTATTCTCCCGCTTTAATCACTTGGATAAAGTCCAAGCTGCTTAACATGGCATAAAAAGCCCTCATGATCCGCCTGTGCCAGCTCCTTGGCACTCACCTCCCACCCTATTCCACCCTAGGTGACACACTGAACTGCTTGCAGTCACAGCACGTCCCCCTCCCCCATTTGCACAGGCCCTCTGCCTTCATTTGTGTCTACAGGTTTGCCAACGCCGCCCTCACCTGTCCACAACAGGAGCTCCTACCCTGCCACTACTTATTGGGGATGAGTTCTCCTAGGTTAAGTGACTTCAGGACTTCCTAGTACCAGGTACACACCTCCATCTCTGCACTTCCGAGGTTTATTTATTTATTTATCTATTCATTTATTTATTTGGTTCAGGGTCTCACTATGCAGCTCTGACTTGTAGTGATCCACCTCTATCAGCCTCTCCAGTGCTGGGATGACAGGTGTGTGCCACCACACCCAGTTTCAGTGGCCTGCACAGCAGCACAGTGTGTGGTACAGGAATTGAACCCAAGTCTTGGTGCTTGCCAGGCAGCTGCTTAGACTGCTGAGCTATCTCCCCAGCCCTTCTGAGGTGTTTGATGGTTGTAGCTTAGTAGCCTGTTCGCTTCTCTATACTGAGTATTCCTTTGAAGGGAAAATATTCTCTTGCTTGCTCTTTCCCAGTACACCTAAGGGACGTGTTGCTGGAAGGCGTAGTTATCCTGCCTAATACCTTTCTTTTGCCCTCTCTAAAAAAAAAAAAAAAAAAAAAATTGATTATGTGCTCATCTGTGCTTTGCTGGACTCTGGAAGCCAGTGATGAAGTTGATGGGGAGGATCTTTCACTTTATTCGTTTACAGCTATGTGAGTCTTCTTGGCAGTGCTAGTCTACTGGTGGTTCTGAAATTCAAGTTATCCTAACACAATCATCTTCCTGAGCATCTTTTGGTGTGACAAATTCCCCATCACCTCTTCTGTGAGGCAGAGAAGAGTATAGCATTCCATTTAGAAAATTATAGACTAAACCTGCCTCTCACACACACTTAATATTTGATTTTGGCCTAATGAATTAACTGCACTGAACCTGTTTCCATATAAATAAAAAGTATATAAGAATATCTAATTCCTAAAATATATATTAGTATTATACATAGTAATATTTATAAAGAGCACACTGCTGCTACACAGTAAATACTCAATAGATGATGACTTTTGTTATTATTATTCAGATGTTAAAAAATATGTAGAGGAAAAAACAAAGAAATTGAGACCTTAGACAAAGCCCTTGAATTTCTTTGGGTTTTGCTCATATGTGAGGTGAAAGGGGGTTATAGATATAATTATTATTATCTTCTCATCCTGGCTTTCTTGGAAAACCAACCCACCCACAATTCTAGGAAACAGTCCTCTGTACCATGCAGTTCTTCTCTCCACCACAGCTGATAGGGACACTGGTGAGCAATCAGAGTCTCTTCCAGGAGTGGGGATTTGGTTCCTGAGACAATGGCTCAAATAATGAGCAGAAACATGAGGACAAAAGCATGTGATTGTTTTAGAGGCACAGCACTAAAGGCATAAAGACTAAATCCAGGGTGTAGGAAAGCCATAGAGTAGACACAGAGTAAGTCCTAAGCAGAGTACAGAACAAAAAAAGGAAAAAAGTGGGAGAGAAATCATTTTCCCTGAGCCAGGATAAAGAAATTTCAACACGTGAGTTTGATAACTCTTAAGTTCTACACTGCCTTGTTTCCTGTGTTTGTATGTAAACGAAGCGGGCTGTTTTATCTTCATATTAAGCTCCTGGTCCTAAATTAGTTTGAATAGTGGGTCTGTTCCCAGCAGTTAAATGATCCCTGATTTCTGAAGTGTTTTTTTTTTTTTAACCTTGAAAAACCACACAATGTGGTTTTACGCTCTCCTTTCAATTTTCTTTCTTGAGACTTAGTAAAGGAACATTGTGGTAATCTTTAGTTTACTTTAGGGTTTTTATTTAATGAGTTTTTGTCAAATTTTTCTACCTACACACTAAGGAGTCTTGGTTCAATATTTTTCTGATTGTTAGGGCTACAACAAACAGATATTGAGCTCAGCAATAATGTTTGATAAATCCAAATATGTTCCTTGGATTTGACTCCAAATCCTTCAATTTATTTAAATACGCTAGAATTTTTATCTCAGAACATTGCCAACCTTTAAACAGGTCTGCCAGGCATTTTTCTTAACATTGTCTCATGAGCTGATAAGGACTGGAACATTAGCAACAGTGCCTTAGAAGATATTATGGAAAGCAGAGATTGGACAGACAGGGCATTGAGGGTGTTTTAGCTATAACATGTACATGTGGGATTATAGTATCTATGAGTAGCTACTTAAATTAATGAAAATTAAACATTCTTTTATTCACTTCTAGTAATTTCTTTTTAAGTCCTCATAACCATGGATAATGGCAAGTCACAGAGCAGAGACACCTTATTTTCATCTATAGTGAAATTTCTATCAGCTTTCTACAGAAAGATTAAGTATCAGTTCTGGGAAGAGAG
>NDGN011297622.1:0-14061 GCA_002564285.1 Tympanoctomys barrerae
AAGTCATATGTTCACATGCTTATTCTGGGTATCAGAATTTAAGCAATTGTTAAAATGTGTGAACATCTTAATATACTGATTACAAAGCAAAAAAAAAAATGATCTTACTACTAAAAGTGCCAGAGAATCACATAAAAATTAAAAAAAAAAACCCTAAAGATCCTTACCTTGTAACATATGCAGAAATTAACTCAAAATGTGTAGACTGGCCTAAATCTAAAAGCTCAAATTCCAGAGAAATTCTGGAAACATTTTTGTGACATTGTATTAAGAGATTATTTTTTTTTAGAAGTGACATCAAAAACATGATCTAAAGAGGGTGAAATAGAAGATTTATTATGAGATTCAGTTCACACAGTTTTGAGGGTAGAGAAGCCCAAGACCTGCTGTCTGAAATCTGGAGGAACAGGGCAGCCAATGGATGAGATAACTCTAGCCCTAGGCCTGAAAGTTCTGGACAGGAGGAAGAGCGAATGTTTCTTTCCTCAGCAGTGTGCTCTACTGAGCGCTCAGTGGATTGGAGGAAGGGAGCTCACAGTGGGGAGGGAAGCTCATTTTTATTAAGTCTATTGATTCAAATGCCACTCTCTCCAAGCATGACCTCACTGACATACTCAGATATTTTACTGGCTGTCTGACCATCCTGTAGTTCAGTTAACACATAAACTATCACAGTCTGAAAATCAAAGTGAAACCTTCCTAGAACGTTGAAAGGCAGGAGAGCTCTCCAGACAGAAGTAATATGCACAAAATGACGGAAAACACGGGACTTGAGAAATGGTGAAAGTTGACCATGGTTTGCAACTGAGGGAAAGGAGAGGCACATAGTTCAGCAAGTGGAGTCTGAGCAAGACAAAGGATCTGACTGGCAAAAGCCTCTTGGATCCTGACAAAGGGTTTGGATGAAAGCTGTCAGGTGCAGCTGCAACGGGGTCCTCAGGATGGTGAGAAGAACGCAACAAGGACAAGAAGATCCGGCGCAGCCTCTTTAAAGGTTCGCTCAAAACAACTTGGATCCTTGGGCAGACGGAGCAAAAGGTACAGTCCTGGGCAGAGAGAAGCACAGGCCCATTTCCTTGGAAGGAGTAGAGGAAGGTAAAGCCAAATTCAGGAAATAGAAGTGATCTGGGCTGGGGAGTAATTAGACTTGGGAAACACTGAGGGGGAAACAAAAGACAATGAAGGTTTCTTAATTAGAGCATTGGGGGAAAAGTGACATTCTAGGGAGGAGAGAAGGTTCAGGAAACCTTGAGGGTAGCAAGTTAGTTTGGAGGTATGGTGGACTTCTTAGTGGTTGCCTTGTCTTTTAATTACATTTTGGATAGCAGGTTTCCAGTGTAGCATGGAGGGGCCTTCTTCAGAACAACTGAACAAGTGCAAATGGGACAGAAACAATAATCTACCTCTCACATTCTTCTAAAGCACCTGGTGTTCTATTAATTTGAGTAGAACACTCTAATCTGGGAGTCTGTATGCGCACATGGGAAGGTATTGAGGGTTACCGGTTTTCAGCTTAGAGTTGAAAATTTTGAGTTTTCCTTTCTTCTTTTCTGATACAAATCAGTTGTACAAATGGCTTTTATATCTCATCTAGTACTTTGCCCCCACAGGGTATTCTGTTTGTGTAAGGAGAAGGAACCCCTACAAACTCCAAAGACTCCCTCCATGTTATCCATTTAGTCAGGTTGAGAACCAATGCTCAAAAGCAGTTGTCTTGCTTTGCGTAATCTCCTAAGATGCTGGCCTCTCCCCTGCATCCTTTTGTCTCCCTCACAAGGTGAAACACATTGTAAAGAGCCACAGTTCAGATGACAGAAAGGGAGCCTTTAATGCTTAGCTTTGGTCAGGTGTGATTTTTTTCCCTTTTCCAGGCTTCAAATATCTTTTTAGTATTTCTGGGGACTATAAATGTATTCAGGATGGAAAAAGAATTTAGCACAATGCATTTTCATGACTAGGGAATGGATCCTTTGAAGTTCTACTTGGTGCAGAGTGTAATCTTAGAAAACAAAACAATCTGAATGTTGGAATTCAGTTCTTTATGCCCCTTGCAAAGACAAAGCAGACCAGGGTCCAGGGAGATGGCTCACTGGAATAAGTGCTTCCCTGGCAAGCGCAAGTGCCGGAGTTCAATCCCCGGTTCCACCAAACAAACAAAAAGACAAAGCAGACCAGAGACAAACCAGAAAGGTGGAGCTAAGCAAAATTTTAAATATGGAAGGAAAAGAGGAAAAAGACTGAAGTTGAATCACTGCCTCTTTGGTTTCTCCTTGGCTTCCTGTCAGCCTGTCCTCCCTCACAAACAGAGCATCCATTTTTTCACCTACCATTTTGTTTCTGTCAGTTAGATTCCTTTCTACTGCCTCAATTACTCTGAGGATACTTTCTTTCAATATTACAGTGAGGATACCTACCCAAATCAATATTCACAGGAAACTTTCTGATTCTTCCTAATTAGCTTCTTAATTAAAGATTCCTTTACCCCCCAGTGGATGACGAGCAAACCAATAAGAACAAAGCAAACTAAAGCAAAATAGAAATTGTCAACTTCTATCAGCTGCACACTTGCTAGATGTTTCTTTCTCTGACAAATATTAGCCTTTACACAAGAGCATACTTTGTGTGTGTGTGTGTGTGTGTGTGTGTGTGTGTTGGGTAGAGTCAAGTGCCATCCCTTCCCCTCAAGCCCCATCACATTTATTGCATGAACATTTGTTTTACATTTATTTTAAATATTTTTATTATTATAATAATGCTGGTTCCTTTTCTCTCAAGAAAAATTTCCTGAATTACAAACAAGAACTGGGGCATTGATGCATTTTTTGTACACTTATAGGTCGAATAGTGAATGCTTTTCAATATTGAAAACCTTGTATTCTCATAAATTTCTGTACTGTTACATAGCCAAGCCATGCAACCATGTGGTGGGTCTATTTTCCAGCTAAGGAATGACGTTTTAACAGCAGCATTTGCATCTATTCCTGGAAAATAATTTTGCACTGGATTCCTTCCTGCAGTGTCGTGAACACTCTGGCAACTTAAGGCAGCACAATTGTTATGACATCTCGTCTCTCCACTGTAGCACTTAACATTTTCTTAGTCCACAAGACAATTACACCATGAAATAGACGTAGAACTCCCACACAGATTGAAACAGAAATTGCCTGAAGGCAGTGAGAAGCAGAAGCAGATGGGGAGGTCCCAGAGGAGCTGTATCCTAAAGGGAAAGGTGCAACCTGCCATTTCTACTTACCCTTGCAAAACTGAACACTAATTAGGACAGACTGCATTTTGCAAAAGCTTTGAAACAAAATTACCTATCTTAAGGAAGTTGTTTTCGTATTATTTAGATCATCTTAGTTTTTAAAAATAGGACACTGGCTTATGAAGTGACAAGTATTCCATGTCTCCAAACATATTTATGGTTACTGTCCTGATTCCCACATATTTTATTTTATGTCTTGGAAATTAAATATATAAGGAGATCACTGTTTTTCAACTGATGTCTTTTGACACCTTTTAGGTCCAGGTGATCTTGTATTGCTTTTGACTGCATCTTCCTTGTCAGGTTATGCCCAATTTCTTCCAAATATCTTTCTTTCTCACTAATATATTTTTTTAAAACCGAAAGCTATAATGGACATTTTACTATTATAACTATCCTAGAATCATTAAGTCAAATAATATTCATCAAATGTTTATGACTCTTAAAGTCCAGCTATGTAGCGTAGAAGACTGTGTGCCAGTAGAGCTGTATTTTCTTTGAAAAGATACAATCTAAAATACAAAAGGGAAGAAGTGCCAACATCAACTCGAAGCATGTCATACTTGATTATTACAAATGCCTCCTTTATCTTACGCAAGCAGTCACTGAGATAGGCAGGGCAAGTACACTCATGGATTCATTTTTTCCATTCTCAGTGTCAGAAATTGAGATAGATTCTTAGAGGAAAGGTAGCCCCACAGCCTTCAGGAGTTGGGAGGCTGGCCTAGAGAAGGACAGGCAAACAGAGGATGGCCACACTATGGCAGGAGCTCAAAGGACAGCCACCACTTGCAGGAGAAGGTAGAGGCCAGGCCATCATTGTACATGCATCTGGGGTCAGACACTGCATCTGCACCTCAGGAATGGTGAATCTTTTAACAGGACCCTTGATTCTTTCAGCCCCCCTCAACGTCTTATTTGTAAATGCACTTACTTCGTACAGCTATTGTGAGGCTCTCTGAAGGTAAGGTAGACACGGGCCTGAGACACGAATCAGTACTGGCTCATCAAGCCCCAAAGAGTATGTCAGTTTGCATGAACTATTTCTTTTGCCAGCCCTGCCTCTCCTTAAGTGCTTTGTCTAAACTCTTAAATGTGAGATGTGTTTCTAGGTGAACAGCATTCGATGGATCAGAGAAGAAAACAGCAGAAAGAGAAGCCAGAAGAGCCCAGGGAGCCACTCCTCACAAAGCCATCCTACTTTAACGTGAAAAGTGCAATTCCCTGAGACTCTGGCAGCACTCATGACTGAACATTCTGCTAATTTTAGCAAAGTAATAAATATAGACAAGCTTTGTTTATGCAGTTGACTACAGCCAAAAAAGAGTGGGGAACCTCGGGCAGGGAAGTGCTGAAAACCCGGAACCTTTCCTTTTCGGTTGAAAACATCATTAATAAACATTTGTGAAGACCTAGTTGCTTTCAAAAGATCAGAACTGGTAATAATTCAGTGTGGTAGCTTGTTAAAATCAGTCTTCTAAGGCTGCAAAAGCAGCAGTCAATGGAGGTGAAAGGGGTGACAGAGGCATGAAGAAAGGAGCCAGTTTGTTCCCAGGTGCCCAGATCTGATGCCCAAATTTCCAATGCAATAAAAATTGTCACCAAGAAAGAGCAAATGAGCAGTCTTTCTGATCTTAGTTCCTGCTCTTCTTCTTGAAGAAATGAAGTTACAGATGTGCAGAAATGAATAATTGGAATAAAAGTTTCTTTTCAAAATGATTATATCTTGTTTCCCCAATTGTGTTGTAAGTTTCTAAAGGATGGCTATCACGAATAACCTCTGTTCTTCAGTTGTGCCTGGATTAGACATGACACAGAGTAGGCGTTCAAGAGCAAGTCTTGGTGGACTGATAACTACGGAAAGAAGACACATGACAGGACCCCGCATGTTCACCCGAAGTGCATTTACACTGGCATCACTTTTTCCATACAAAAGAGGACAAGGAATTTTTTTGAAAGCTATGCTTTTATTTCACTCAGCACAGTGAATATTTAAGAAAAATGCATTCTGATGAGGAATACCATATGGTATTCAAGTTTGTGTGTCTGATTTATTTCATGCCAACGTATGCTTTTGGACCCTTTGTGAAAGAATAGTAGCTGAATGTGTCCAGGGATGTTTCTTTACCTCCTCTTCTGTTCCACTGATCCATGAATCTGTTTTTGTTCCAGAGCCATGTAGGTCTCGTCTGAGTAAGAGAAACCTAGAGGAAGAGTAGGACAAGACAAGACAAGGGAGTGCATCTCTTGCAGATGGGAAGGGGCCCAGGGGACCAGGGATCAGAAGGGAAAGGGAAGAGAGGGAAAATAGGCAGAGTGGAGAAGGCACAGGGTCTGAACTAATAACTTCAATTAATTTAGACATTGTAGCCATAATATGAACTAAGATTAATGATAGCATCAAGAATGAGAGGAAAGAAAGGGAACTGGAGGATGGAAAGTTAGGGAGCAAAAGGGGTGAATCAAAGAAACAAGCTACATTACACATGTGCACTGAGTCCCCAAGATGATTAAAATGCATGTACAGCATACACATTCCAATACAATTTAAAAGAGAAATGTTTGTTGAAGAAGGAGGCATGAAAAACTGCAAGCTGTAAGTTGCTGGTACTGTATTTTTGTTGCCTTTGTTAAGCAGCTGTCCTGAAGGAAGCAGCAGCATTAGTAGAGGTAAATGCAGCTGGGTTTTCTAGAATCAGGGCCATAGATCTGCAGGTTGGAAACGGTTGCCCTGGTCTGAGTCACCGATTCTGTCCCAGTGGCTAGCACCTCATGACCTCTTGTCAAGAGTTGTGCAGTCGATTGAGTAATTTTTTATGGTTTCTTTTTTGCTGTCTTTTTCTTGTCTGCCCCATTTCTCTAAGTTTACTTGAATTTCCCCCTTTTATCTTGAAGAAACCAAATGGAAAACTTCAATTTATTTCTCTTATATCAGTGTAGATTTGTGGTTACCTTTGTGGGTTGTAACATGAGTTTTTCAAAAGTCAATCCCTTTGACACATAGAACATGGACCTCTTGTGTACTTGTAAAATCTCAAATAACATGCCTTGAATTTATAATATATATATATATATACCTTGGATTTAGGGATGTCTGTGTCTGTCATGAGAATTAACAAATCTTTCTGATAATAGAGCACATTTACTTAACAAATATTTATTAAACACTAAAAAGCCAAGCTTTGTGCCAGACACAAAAAGCCAGGACTTCAAAGATATCCAATAAGCAATAGAACTAAACATTTAGAAGGATCATAGACACTGTGGCAGCACAGTACGGAGGCCCCAGTCTAGTTTAGGAATTGATTGGGGACTAACTTCCCGAGGAATTGGCGTTTGCATTGAAAGCTGAAGAATGCGTTGAGCTGCACACGTGCAAGGCAAAGGGCAGTGTGCCGGGGCTATGGGATGAGGGGTGACCTTGACGCATACCTGCTCTCTGTCACCTGGGTGACCTCTTGGATTTGTACATTTGGAAAGGAGATTTTCAACCTCTGGTACCAGGGATTGAACCCAGGACCTTAAACTTGCCAGGCAGGCGCTTATGCCACTGAGCTATCTCCTGGGCCTCAGATTTGTACATTTGGATGGCTACCTGGGACTTAAAATGCAGTGTGAAAAAGGGATAGGCGAGGCGGAGACTGGAGGCTGGGGCTGAAATCTAGGAAAGCTGGAGCCTTGGTTCTGAAAGAGCCAATGTTTGTAGCTTCTATATGGAAAAAAATATTGCATGGCTTTTGTAGCTAAGGGAAACAGTTATTACTTCAATATCTTTGCTTCAGCATCTCTGGACTCCTTGTACACACCAGAGGGCTCAAATTTTATAAACAGTTACCACAGCAGCAAGTTTAACAGGTATAGTAGACAAAGAAGGTAGTGGTATAATCACAGGACAGATGTCCTTGGAGATTTCTAGGAAAAGCCAGGAAAATCTTGAGACTATCTAGAACTCTTACGTGGAGGATTTAGGCTAATGGTACAAGCAAAGTCATTCATCATCATTCTTATTCACTTTTTGGGTAAGTTAGACATACAGGGTTCCTTTGTTACCAACAGACTTTCAATTGTAGTGTGCCCCACAAACTCCTACAAATGGTGTTATCATTTCTTTTTGGGTGAGCTAGAGGTCTGAGATTGCCTTTTTGCCCCTTCCTTTTGACATTTTTGAAGCTCCCAATATTCACCCTCACTCTTCAGCTGTGGTAGAAGAGAGCACTGTGGGTGAGCAAGTCTCCAAGAGAGTGAGAGGGCAGGGCAGGCTCAGCAAACCTCCTGCTGTGTGCGGTTCAGAGTGGTTTCCACCTTGGTGCAGGTAGCGGGGAAGCCATAGCTCCTGTAGGATCCAGTGCCGATAAGGACAGGCCAGAGCTCCACAAAGCTCCCTTAAGGAGGGGCGGAGGAGGGTGCAGGATAGTGCTCACCAAGGTTTCAGCTACTGGTGGAACAGGCAGCAGCAGCTCCACACAGCTATAGTGATTAGATGGTGTGAGAGGCCCGCACAGCTCCAGGGAGGGTGGGGGAGGGGCAGGGCTCGCCTGGTCCCCCAAGCTGTCCTCTGTGAGCCTGCTCTCCTTGGACAGTGGGAGAAGCACACTGTTCTCCACACCTTCTGCAATGCACTGTCCCTTCCCAATTGGAGGTGAGGCTCTGGGCACTCAGCCTGTGAAGGTTTCAATACATAATTAGCTGGCTCCAAGGCGTGGAACAGGAGCAATAGTTCAAGGCTGCAGAAGACAGCAAAAGCAGCAAGAGTGATGGGGGAGACCATTTCTTTTGTAAGGAGTTAAAAAAACCCAAATAGATTAAGTAGATTGACAAAGAATTCTCTATCTGCTAACATCTGTCTCTAATATTGGAGTATTTGAACCTGCGCACTGGGGAGTAGCTAATTTATGTGCTGCTCCTCCCACTAGTTTCCAGCACACGGCAGGCTCTTTTAGATATAACACATGCTTTGCTTTCTTCATTACTGTGGCCTTGCAAGGAAACATTGAATGGTGTTTTGTCTAAAGTAGTTGAGATACAGATTAGCCTTCCCATGCTTGGGGTGCAATATGTAGCACCCACAGTTTAAGGAGAAGAGGTTTAATTTAGGTCATGGTTTCAGGGCTTTCAGTCCATGGTTGGCTGGCTTCAAGGCCGAGACATCAGTTAGAAAGGCACAGTGGGAAAAATGTGCATACTTCACCGCTGTGGGGAAGCAGAGCAAGAGAACGGCGCCAGACAGGAAGGGGTCAGGGACCGGATATGACCCCCAAGGTCACATCTTCTTGGCCTGCCCAGAGGTATGCTTTACTAATCCCCTGAGTGATTCCCAAGGCAATCAGATGGATGTGATTAGGCTTAACTGGTAGATGTTTGAGTAGGGAGGGGGTGTTTATATAAGTGATACATTGAATCCATCATTCTTGAATTAGGTTGGCTTCAGCTACTCTGTTGCTGGGACAAATACTGGACACCCAAAATGAAGGAAGGAAAGGTTTATTCAGCTCACAGTTCCTGAAGGTTTCATTCCACACTCAGCTGGCTCCAAAGCAACCTGGCACATGGCGAGAGCAACCTTTCATGGCTGGGCAAAGAGCAGGCGAGCAAAGGGAGGGGCAGAAGCCCAGGCAGCTAGCTAGCAACTCACCCCTTCTTACACTGTAATTCAGATTACCCATCCCAGGGCAGGTGCAGCATCCGCACCCACAATACTCAGTGCAAAGTCCAGAAGCTGCTACAAGTCTGTGTGAGGCTTTTGGGGACACCTAGACACAAACCATAACAGGCTGATGGTTTCAGAATTTTATCATAAATATCCTAATGAACATTTTTGACATAGAAAATTGAACAAAAGGAACTTATTGGAAAAATAGCAAAGTCTTTGGCACAAATAGGTATCAGAACCTTGTAGAAGTATTCTAGGATTCTTCAGAAAGTTTGTTCCAATCACACTAAATAGTCAACACCTTAGGTCATCTATAGGAGGTCTGGGTTACTGGTGAAATCTTGTTTTAGTAATTTTAAATCAACATAATGTCCATTTCTAAATTTTTAGTTTGTTTTTTTCCTCTTCATCTAGCAGCCCATACTATGCCAAATTGATGTGGAATCAATTTGTGATGTGAAGTAAAATTATTTTTATTCATATAATTTGAATATTTTATATCATTTTAATATAGTGATATATCCTAGAGTTATCCCAGAATCTGGTCCCTCTGAGCAGAGCAATTAAAAAAATTTTATTAGTACACTGTGGCAGTATCAAATGATTGTATTTACCCTGGGCAAGAGGTACATGTATATATCATATCTTAATTTTTTTCATTCCTTGTCAATTCTAAAAGTTAATTTTGTCACGAAGGGATAATAAGAATAGGAAAAATTTTAAAACCTTGTATATTTTTTTCCCACCTCCATTTTATCTTTTAATTTTCTGTATCTAGTACAGAATAAACATTGCTATTATTTTAATGATTTCAACAAAAGTACATAAGCCCATGTCTTCTTTCTTAAATTTAAAAATATTTATTTATTTATTTATTTATTTATTTATTTATTTGGTACAGGATATTGCTATGCAGCTCAGACTCATAGTAATCCTCCTGCCTCAGCCTTCCCAGTGCTGGGATTACAGATGTGTACCACCATGCCTGATTTTGGTGGTCAGCACAACATGTGGTACCTGGATTGAGACTGGGTCCTTGTGCTTTCCAGGCAGGTTCTTAGACCACTGAGCTATCTTCCCAGACCCCCATGTCCTCTGATAGATAGTAAATCATCAGAAGAATTTTGAGCAAGTCCCTTCTGAAGTACTGTCTTGCTGGCTTCTGTTTAGTCATGGTTTTAATGAAACAACTGTGTGTTGTCCTCACACAAAAATGTGATTCCATTTTATTAGTCCAAGAGCAGATATGCTAACACAATATGAACCAAGTTGTATGCACACATTTGGAATACCACAGACACAGTACTTGGAAGAACATATCCTTGACCCAGGACTGAAGAAACACTTTTGTTTTCTAAGAAACCAATCCTACTATTTGCAGTCCCTTCTGAACACTGAAGATATAGTCACTTTTGTTGTAGTTGTTGTTATAAGTGGGCATACTGCAAGACTTTTCTTTTTTCTTTCATTATTTCCAAATTTGATTGAATTTACTTCTAAATAACTGTCTCATGAAATCATGTTCTCTTTACATTACTAGAACTCCTAAATTTAAGATGACCTTTCACATGCTAAATATTGTAGACATCAACATTTTAAAAGAATAAATAGCATAGCAGTTGTCTTTACCTGTTTTATTAGCTTTCTCTCCCTTTACTTCCTTTAAAAATTAACTCCAAATATGATTTATAGGACAGTGTCCTTCATTAGTTGATTCCTAGCTGTATTTTTATAAAAGTGTGTAAATACTGTACATGTGTGAATGTTGGCATAAATACAGTGTGTAAAAACCCAGAGCAATATAGACCTTTCTCAAAAGGAAAGAAGATCAAGAGATTGGTGGTGAGTGGGATGAAAAAGGAATTGAATGTGTTATGTACCAGCTGCCTACAAAAAAGGTAAGCATTATGTGCTACCAACGTGTACCAAAAACCAGGAAGGGATCAAGAGATGGGAGAGAGATAGGAGGGAGAGAAGGGGATGTAGATGAACAAAAGGAATGATGATACATTTTGTACAAATAAACAATATTATTCATAACAGTAAACTTCCCTTGTCTGCTTTTCCCTTTGTTTCCCACCCCAGCCTCTGAGACACTGACATCGCACCATGTGGCATTCTTTTTCCATTAACATATTTGCTAAAATCACCACATACAGCGATATGAATCTGTATATTCTTGCTTTCTCTGTTTGGTAAGCTTTTCTTCCTGTTTCCCTTGGGCTTCTAAAAAACCCATTTGTTCTTCAAATCTTAAATCTTCAGAAATCCTTGTCATATCCCTGGGACTAGAAAAGGTGTTCTCCTTCTAGTACCCCACTTACACTTTCTTGTTATGCACACCCTACCTCACTGCTGCTGCCTGACTAGCTAGCTGTCCAAACTTCATGTAAGGCTACGAGCCCTCAGAGGACAAATGTAGTGTTATTCGGGACTGTTATTCACAGTTTCTAGCACATAATCAATGATCCATATACATATTTATTGAATGAAGTCTGACTTACAACTCCTTTCATGTTACTTTATGGCTACCCCGAACGTCTTTTTTTCTTTTTCTTTTTTTTTATGTATTTGGTACAGGACCTCACTATGGAGGTAGGACTCATAATGATCCCCCTGTTTCAGGCACTC
Organism: Tympanoctomys barrerae; assembly: GCA_002564285.1. NCBI lineage: Eukaryota > Metazoa > Chordata > Mammalia > Rodentia > Octodontidae > Tympanoctomys > Tympanoctomys barrerae. The sequence continues at coordinate 11,547 of NDGN011297622.1, forward strand.
CAGCACTGGGATTACAGGCCTGCTCCATCATTCCCAGTCTCAGTGGCTGGCAAGGTGCATCCAGGGTGAGGGCTGGCATGGCTTGTGGTACTGGAGACTGAGCCCAGTTTCTTGTGATTGCCTAGGCAGGCCCTTAGACTGCTGAGCTATCTCTGCAGCCCTACCCAGTCTCACTTGATCACATTTGGGTCCTTGCTTGCTACCTCTTGGCTATGGTGGAAAAACAAAACCTTCAGCTTTGTTTGCCTGATGTTAGTTTGAGTTGCCCTTCATTGCTACTGAGTCAGCCAAAACTCCTGTCAGTGTGTTCCATAGCATTTTTCCTTGTTAGAATTTGACCTCATCCCGAGCATAAATATTTAACTCTGAAATATATTAGATATCTTTTTTAAAGTGACCATTGAGTGAAGAGAACTGAAATCTCATTCACTTTGCCTCTCTTGAAAGGATCTACTACACATATGTGAGGGTGAAAGACCCTAGCACCTCTGAAGTTTCTTCCCCCTGGAATTCTTTATTCCTGTCTTTGTGTCAGAACTGATTTAATTGGTTTTGGGAAGAATATTCAAGGTGCTTGGTTTAGCGCTAGCTATTTTATTCTTGGAAGTGAATTCTTCACAAAGAACAAAATAATCCCAGGAAACAGAAAATAGTCTTCTTCCTGTGGGGTCAGGTTTCATCTCTGAGTGGGTAGCTGGGGAGTGGGCTTGTGTAGAAAGTCTACCAAATCCTCAGGTTTTGCTCAGGAAGGACGTCGAATGTCCTGGCAAGCTGTGGCTTCCAACTCAGCCTTCACCAAAGTCACACTGCAACTTCCTGTCTTCTGTTTATCTTCCTTCTAGATTTGTTCAGAATCCAAGTGAGAAAGGCTTGTTTTCAGAGTTCCCCAGTGAAGCACAATTTTTAGCAATCACTTGGACGCTCTGTTCATGCTCTTCCTAAGTGGAAGTCTGGCTAAATCAGTCTTTTTATCATAAAGTCATACAGGAACAGACTCTGGACTTAATATATCCCAGGACTGATTCCAGCTTCCAAAGTAAATTTTTACAAAGTAAAAATTGGACTTATGGTACAAAAGAAAGATTCCATTCAACTCCAGCTTCTGCTGGCTGGTTGAGGATTAGACTGTTTGATTTAACTTGAATGCCTGTGTGTTCCTGGTCCAAACCCTTGGCTAGATGCTGCTCAGTACTTCACCTGTATTGCCAACCCCTTGGTATGTTCCAGGTCCAGACCACTTCCATGTTTCCTACACACATTTCTTCTGAGCACCTTTCTTGTCCTCCTGAGCCTGATTTTCCACATATCTGTATGTGATCATGCCAACACATTTGGCAAAATTGGGCACATCGATTGCCATGTTGCTTCTTATAAAAAATAACACGCATAGAGGAAAACACCATGGACTTTACCACTATAAATACGTAGTTGGAATTCTGTCTCAGCACTTTCTAGTTCCATGACTTTAAATGCCAGCTCATTCTTGACTGTGAGTGCCAGTCCTTTGCTAAGATGCCTTTTGTATTGTACACATGCCAGCTTTTGATGGGCACAGACTCACTACATTTGTGTTCCTGTTATTTGTTGCTGTGCAAAAAGCCACCCCAAGATTTGATGGCTTAAAATAGCAACCGTACATTAATTTGTGATGGTCTAATTTAGTCTGGCTTCAACTGGGAAAGTGTCCAACTTGCCGAGAGTCCCTCAATCTGGGATACAGCTGGAGCAGATTAGTCTATCCATTATGGTGCTTGTCACGCATATGACAGTTCTCTGGAGGTGCTCTGTGGGAGGTCGTGGATCTTTCTCCTATGAAAGCCATAGCAGAATAAGCTTCTTTGCATGGCATTGCTCTCTTATAACTAAGTTTTCTTTACATTGCATTCTTCTTTAATGACTAAGGTACTCCTCCAATCTTTTCTTTCAAAAATGGAAGCCCAAGAGCAGCAAGGCCTCCCAGAGCTCAGGTAATAGCACTCTTTTTTTTTTTTTTCAGAATGGGGGATTGAACTCAGACCCTTGTGCTTGCCAGGGAAGCACGTATTCCACTGAGCCATCTCCCCTACCCCAGGAATAGCATTTTGCACTCATTCTCTGAGTAACACCAAGAGTGGAGCTCCAGCTTAGATTCAAGCTCTGTAGCAGTGTGCTGACTGGTCCATGAGACCTCATGATCTACCCTGTGACCTCATGATTTGTTTCTTTCACACTCAGCTTGCCATACAGCTTTGCCTCTCATTGTTCCCGCTGAAGACCACTTATACTTCAGAGGTTCACTAGATGCCACCAGCTGTTCCCTACCCAAAGTTAATTTACCTTACTGTGTTTTTCCTCAAAGGGATTGTATTAGCCATTTTTCTATTATTATAAGAAATACCTGCAATAAATCAATTTATAAAGAGGAAAGATTGATTTTGGCTCATAGTTTTATTTTTTATTTACTTATTTTTTATGGTACTGGGGATTGAACTTAGGACCTTGCACTTGCCAGGCAAGTGCTTATTCTACTGAGCTA
>NDGN011297628.1:0-10393 GCA_002564285.1 Tympanoctomys barrerae
TTCTTCTTCTTCTTCTTCTCCTCCTCCTCCTCCTCCTCCTCCTCCTCCTCCTTCTCCTTCTCCCTCTTCTCCTCTTTATCCTCCTCCTCCTCTTCCTCCTCTTCCTTCTCCTCTTTCTCCTTCTTCTCTTTCTCCTCCTTCTTATTCTCTTTGTTCTTTTTCTTCTACCATCTTTTTTCTTCCCCTTCTTCAGCAGAACCAAATCTTCTGTTTCAGCCTTGTCATCAGACTCCTTTTCTTCTTTTTATATGTCTTCCTCTTTGTCCTCCTTTCTTCAGCCTTATCATCACTCACTGCTTTATCTTGTTCCTTTTCCAAAAAAATGAGTAATGGAATAACCAATGAACTGTGAATACTTCTTTACAATCTCTTTTATTTTTCTTTCTTCCAAGTACTTAGTTTGGTCTTCTTCCTCAGTCCATAGGTTCACCTGCATCTGTCCTCACAGTAAAGGACCCTCCTGCTGAGGACTCCCATGCATACTGCTCATCATAGTTATGATTTGTGATCACAGTCATTTTCTCAGCAACCAGGAAGGCAGAGTAGAAACATACACCAAATGGGCAAATCATGGAGATGTCAGTGCCTGCCTACAAAGCCTCCATGAAGGCCTTGGTCCCCGACATGGCTATGGTGCTGAGGTTATTGATCAGGTCGGCCTTGGTCATTCCAATCCCAGTATCCACAATAGTGAGGGTGCATTCTTGCTTGTTCAGAATGAAGTTGATGTGCAGCTTCTTGCTGGAGTCAAGCTTCCTTGGGATCTGTCAGGCTTTCGTACCTGATTTTGTCTAAAGAATTGGATGATTTCAAAATCAACTACCTCAGGAAATTCTCTTTGTTCGAGTAAAAGGTGTTGATCATCAGATCAGGGACATCAACTGTGCAATCTCTGCCTGCTCCTCCTCAATGGGCTGGTCCGGGGTCTGGGTCTCCTCCAGCATCTTGGCTGAGTGCTGCAACAACCGACAGAGTAACCACTTCTAGATGCTGAAGCAGCTCAAGTCAACTTTTTTTTTAAAATAACAACTACATTGGACTAAAAGTTGAAAATTATAAGGTTTGAAATCCTTTTTTTGTTTGTTCGTTTTTTGTTCATTTATGTATTTGGTACAGGATCTCACTATGCAGCTCACACTAGTAGCCATCCTCCTGTTTTCAGCCTCCCCAGCTGGTATTACAGCATGCACCACCAAACCCAGACTTGGTCAATGACTCAGAGCACCCCAGGACTGGGGCCAGTGTGGCATGCAGTATAGGAATATAATCCTTGTCCCTGAGCTTGCCAAAGCAGGAGTTTAGTCCACTGAGCTATGTTGGCAGCTCTTTAAATCTTAAATGGCACAAGTCAGTAGATTTTAGCAGTTTGACAGTGTTATGCAACCATGACCACAGCAAAATGTAGAGTACTTTTTAGCCACCCTTCAAAATATTCTTCCTATCATCTCCCACATAAATCTAGGTAAGCACTGACCTATTCTCTATGTTCAATTTCCCCACTTATTTAATTATCTCAGAATAGACTATGTTCATAGCAGCAATAAAAACTTTCGTGTATTAAAGAAATGTAAGTCCTGCCAAGAGATCACAACCATATTGGGGTAAAACTAGAAACTGACAACAGAAACAAACTCAGAGTACAATAACTTTTATCTCATCTTTTATTTTCTAACATCTTATTTGTCTTTTGTTTTATACTTAACTTTTTAACATAAGGGTAACCATATGTAATTGAAGCTTGCATGCCTGGTTAACTCCAGTACATTATGGTGTCAAGGTGCAGTGCATCTATTTTCCTACAAATGACACAAATTCATCTTTCTTTAATGCAGAGTAATGTTCCATTGTACATAAATATCACATTTGTCTTTATACATTCATCTGTTGATGGATATATAGATTCTTTGCAACATTTAGTAATTATGAAGTGTGTTGCTATAAACATGGGTATACATATGTCACTAAGGTATGGTGGTTTTAAATCTTTGGAGCAGATATCTATAGGAAGCAAAAAAGAAGTTCAAATGGATTTCTATTCTTAACTTTATAAAGAATGTCCACTCTGATTTCCAAAAGGGCTGCTAATAGTTGACATTTTCTTCAACAGCAAAGTATTCCTTTCTCCTCACAACCTTGCCAGTATTTGTCATTAGCTGATTTCTTAAAGTAGCTGTTCTTTATGCAGTGAGATAGCATTATAATATTAACTAATTTGAATTTCTTAAATGACCAAGGTTGTTGAGCTTTTTTTTCATGTATTAATTGGCCAATAGAATTTATTTATCTGAGAACTGTCTGCATATTTCATATGTCCTTCTATTTCTAGACATTAATCTTTTGTCTGAGGAGCAAATGGTGAGATTCTTTCTCATTTTATAGATTTTCTCTTCATTTTCTTCATGTTTTCCTCTGCTTTCCCCAAGGATTTTTATTTCATATGATCCCAATTGATCCTTAGTAATATTTCTTCTGGAACCAGTTTTTGATTTTTTTTTTTCCTTTTTTGAAATGCCTTTGCTCACATCGACATTTTGGAGAGTTTTGCCTATTTTATCTCCCAGAAAATTCAGTGCTTTTGTTCTAATCCTAAGATTTTCCATCCATTTTGATTTCAATTTAGTGCAAAACTGAAGTTTAGTTTTGCACTAAACTGAAATAGATACCGTATGGGTGGAAATTTGAGCTTTGGCGTGAGGCTAGCCAGTTTTCCCAGCGCCATTTTTTGAAGAAGCTACTTTTCCTCCCTGAAAGGGATACGACCCCAACCTGCCTCTATCAAAGGGGGGAACACAATGTGCCTAGAGTTGTCTCTGAATCTTCTACTCTCTTCCATTGATCTATGAGTCCTCCTTTACATATTCTAGGTCTCTTCTGTGTTCATATCAGTTGTAGCAATATTTTCTCCAGCTCTGTAAAAAATGTAATTGATGTGTTAATCAGGATTCCATTAAATCTTTATAATAGTTTTGAGGGTATGGCCACTTTTACTATGTTTACTTTGCCTATCCAGAAACAGGCATGTGTTTCCATTTTCTGTTATCCTCTCTGATCTCCTTAAACAGAGTACTATAGTTTTCATTACAGGACTTTTACTTCCTTGGTTAAATTAAGTCTTAAGTATTTCCTTCTTCTTGCTAATCTGAAAGTTATTACTTTCCCAATTTCCCTCTCAATCAGTTTGTCTTTGGTATATAGGAATAATATATTTTTTCTTTGTTGACTATATTCTACTACACGACTGAATTTGATTATTACTTCTAAGAGTGTTATGTTGGCATTTTTAGTGTCTTCTACATAGAGGATCAAATAATCTGCAAATTATGATAAATTTAACTCTTACCTCATCCATATCTGTTTTATTTCTTTTGCTTGCCTAATTTCTGTTGCTAATAGTTCAGGAACTATGTTGGACAAAGTTGATGGTAGCAGATATTCTTGTTTTGTTCCTGAATTTAGAGGGAAAATTTTCAGCTTCTCTCTGTTCAGTGTAATGTTGGCCATGTGTTCATAACAGGTGGCTTTTACTGGAGTAATAAAAGGGCTTTTTCTGAGGGAGTTTTGCTCCAACATGGGTGCAGAGTTTTATGGAATGTTTTGCCATGTTCGTTAAGATTTTCATATGCTTTTTGTCCTCACTTCTACTCATGTGGTGAAATAGGGATTTGTGGGCATTTAATATTCCTGGATTGATGCCCACTTGGACATGATCTATGATTTTTGGTGATCTGATGTACTCTGCTTGCCATGTATTGGGGAATAACAGATTACAAATTGATACAAAATCTGTCCAAGACCCTCTGTGCTCTGTCTTGAGTTATATCCATTACAACTGTATTGGTAATCTTCTGGTTTTTCATGTCTACTATAATTTGTTTTAAGAAGCCAATTATGCTGATATTTGGTGGCTAGGAATTTATAGTTGCTAACTCTTACTGTTCAACAATTTCTTGAGCTAATATCTTAGGACTTTGTTAATTTCTTGATCAGTCTGGCTTAAATCTACTTTGTCTGAAATTGAGGTTGTAATTCCTGCTGTTTTCAGTGTTCCCAGTGCTTGAAAATTTTTCTATCCTTTGATTTATTAGATATTTATCATTTTGAATGAAACATACTTCTTGTATACTGCATACTTTTGAGTTTTGCTTCTTCATTCACTCTGTTTGTGACTTCTTTTTGGGAAATTGAGACTACTCACACTAAGAATAGTTTCTGTGCTGGTGTTTTTTTCCAGTATCTTTTCTCTATTTAATACTTTATTCATTTTAATGAGAAAAAAAGACTAAATAGCAATGAAACAGTTTCAAAAACAGGTTAGTAGGAGAGTTACAGTAGCTAATACATTGGCTATTTTCTTTATAGTAGTTATTCAGAGGACAAGATGCAGACATGATATCGTGTTTAAACACTATTATTACAACCTTTTCTTCTCATTGAACTAAGGGAAAGTAGCTGTATATCTATCCTATATTGTATATACATATATTTTTCATAACAAAATAGTCCTTTATTTATATGCCTCTTTTTCATTTTGTTTTTTCAGAGGTAGATATTCCATTGCTGTTAGAAAAGCTGTATTTGAAGACTTTAAAGGGTTTTTAATACTTGATGCCTGTCCAAATATTATAGCTACTTGAATTCAGCAAAATAACCAAATATAATCCAATAGTCCATAATGGTAGTGAGTTACCAGAACAATTGGCAATTGTTCAAAGTTGTTGAATTGAGCCTTTTACAGCTCAACATATTAATATGGCTTTATTTTTTTATACCTGATGGTTATACTTTTCTATTGGATGGTTAAGACCAAGTGAAAACAAGACCTACATAACTAAAAATGTAAGTTTTGCTACCTGACAAGGTCAGTCAAATCCCCTCAGGATTTACTCTGAAAACATGTACAGCACCTTGTGGATCTTCTGTCAGTGTCAGCCATCTGGATGTGTCACAGCCATTACTTGACCAATTCACTCTCTATGAAAACCTAAGAGAATTTTTTATTCTCTTTAGGTGACTAACCTTAGGCACACTATGCATCTTTGATGACTTTCTTCTGTGGTGCCATAATCCCCTTGATCAGAAAATTTGGGACACCGCGGCATTACAGGATGTCACAGCAGAGGTTCTCTTATGTCCTGAGTCCTCACTGACCTTGCAGGGCTAGAGCCAAGATATTGGCTATATTTTTAGCCCATCAATCTGTTTCTGATTTTCTAAAGGTTTCCCCTTTTGCCTAGCTGCTCATCCCACGAAGTATATTCATTACTTTTTGCCACATTGTCATTGTTGGCTTCATTGTCACTTTCTAGGAAGCCAATAACTGTGAAGAGTATGGAAAGCAAAAGTCCTCCATCAAATACTACAACATAGAATTCCAAAGCACATACCATGCTCAAGTAAAGGACTAGGCAGATAGTGCAAGGTCACAATGCCTGCCTGGCAAGCATAAGGTCTTGAGTTCAAAACCATGTAACCAAAAAGAATATTCCCAAATGAATTTTATTGCTAGGATACAAGGACAGTTCAATATTTAATATATTCATCCTTATGTACCATAGTATATATCTATTAAAATATATTGCTTAATATCTGTGCTTTTATTTCCATACTCTTAGTTTTCCTCCTAATTTACAGAACTTAGGAGGTGGGACATTGAATTGGAAAAATTCAGCTTTAATATTTTATTTTCATGTGGTGTCTATTTAGTTCAGAGAGGTCATGTTTGAAGCCAATGCTTTATTTTATTTTTCTTAGTATCCCTCCTACTCATTTTGATTAGAAATATAAAGCACAGTTTTGAGAATGGTTATATTGTCATTCTCACATAATATTTCAAAGAAATAAAGATGACTCAATTTGAAATGTTCATATACATTTTACACCTAAAGGAGAGCCTAGTTCTTAGTGTCTATTTACCATTTGGATATCACTAAATTCTGAGCCACTATCAGAACAACAAAATATTCCAACTTTTAAACAAAATTTGCTTACATCGCCTTTTCCATTGTTCTATTTTTATTTTTACTTTTGGCCTGCTCAGCCTGCCCTGAGTGCGACGGGGCTGGGGCTGCACATGGTGACTGAGATCAAACCATGGTCCCTGAGCTTGCTTTAGCATGAACTTTAGACTGCTGAGCTATCTTGCTAGCCCCCTGACATTGCCTTTTGAGAGCAGGGACATCCTCAGCTTTTTATTAGGTATGAGAAGTTAGACAAGTCTAATTATTTGCTTCATGCAGACGGACGAAATAAGCTGGTTCGTAGACAGCTTTGAAGTGTTCTCTGAGATGCCAGGCTTCCATCCTTTAACAATGATCTCTAAGTCCCATCTAGGATAACACAAAATAGAAAACTGATCCATCTAAGAATGAAGGCAGAACAATGTGCATTTGTAAAATCCCAAGAGACTGAGATAGATATTTTTTTCTGAGAATAATGTTAATAAAACAGTACAGTAATTTATTATATAGTGACACTGCTAATATTAGCCAAATAAACAATAATTCCAAGAATATATTGTATACTAGTTGTTTAAACCAAGTGATTGCTTTATAAAGGAGTAGAGAAAAATGAGAGACATTGTCCAAGTTTTTGGTTACAAGTGAAAGAAATGCTGAGTCCTGCTTGGGAGCTGTAATGTATTTAGGTCTTTATGAATTTCAGGGATGTGTTGTACATGCGGCCTTGGAAAAAGGCACACTTCACCTTTGTTCTGCGAGTTAGTTGACTCGGATCTCAAGTATTTCAGGACGTTTTCTCAGTCTTCATTTGGCTTCTTTCTATATGTCAGTTTTATTTTCTCACACTGTAAACATGCTTCTGAGCTTACCTTGTTCTACAAGTGATTCATAGCTTTTTCTCTAAGATGCCTATCTTCAAAAAAGATTTTATAAATCCTGTTCCAGAATGAAAAGATCTTGGAACAGCACTTTGATTGGCATGTACTATGTTCTAAATCAACAATTTGAAGATATCACAATAATGGTTTTCTTGTGGGGATGAAGTCTTAACAGTTGACTAATGAGCATAAATTCCCAGAGGAATTTAGAAACTAAAGTTATGAGTGGAAAATTTTAAAAGAAGACTTACCCTAATTAGTTTTAATTTATGTTGGCAATGTACATGCAAGAAAGGCTTAAAAAACTTTTCAAAACCTAAACAATATAGTGCAAACAATAATACAATGAATAATATCTGTGGGCACATTTGTGTTGTTTGCAACTTTACGGCAACACCTCTCCCAAAGCCTGGTAATATGTAATGCCAATGGCACATGCTTTCTCGAATGCTGCAATCAATCAACTGGCATGGTTATTATGTCTTAGTGTCAATAATTTTTCAGTATATGGCAAAGCACATAGAACATAATAGTTATATAAAAATTTCACGGTCTTTGACAAACACACACACACATACACACACAGGCATATTTTCTTGAAAAGACATATTAGACAAGGCATATTTTCATTATACATAGTGAAAAATCAAGCGCATTAGCCAAAAACAAAAAAAAAAAGTCAAGATCTAAATAATTACTTTTGTTCCGTGAGTGGATTGTAGCTGTTGGATAGTGTGTGTCGTGGGAGGTTTCACTGAGGTGGACTTTCCAGGAATGTCATCCAAAACGATCCTTGATTCTTTCTAATGTCCAGTGCTCTCGATTCTGAGCACGATGATGATCAACCAGAACTACTGGTGTGCTGCTGCATACGGTAAATGCTGAAACACAATCCTGCTTATTGGATGCTGTTCCCCAAAGTTAGTGTTATGTAAGAGCTTTCCATCTCCAGTCTCTATTTTCACCTACAGCCTGGGTCTGTATGAGCCGTCAGGCCTACTGAGTGCAGCTGTGTGGTGGGAAAGTTTCAGGTGAGAGCTTTGCTCACATTTAAGAAGTCCTATTCCTCTGCTGAGTCTTGGGAAAAGAAAAAAAATAGCATATTAATATCTAATTACCGCAAAAATATATCATGGACTTTTTTCCTTTAATTGGTCCATAAAACTGGATTTTTGTCTATAGAATAGACATTTAGTAATTGCTCACTCTGCAGGGAGGGGCAGGGAATAATTTCTTTTTAGTGGTCTTATGGTTAAATTTCACATAAAAGTTCTCATGTCACTAGGATTAAGGTAATTTCTGGAAGTAACAAGGAAGACAAGGAAAACTTTTTCAAATAAAAATATATATTTGGTCAGAGCAAGAAGCCAATTTTCTTAACCACTCTTCAATGGTGTTGTCTTTAATATGTGTTAAATATTTTGATATATACCAAAAAAAGAATAAAACAAAACACAAATACAGTTCTCATAGAGCTCATGACACAATAAAACACCAATAAACAGTACATCAATGAGAATAATATAATAATGTGCTATAAATATATTCAATTTTGAAATTTTGTTCAAGGCAAAATATATGCTTCAACCTTCATCATATTATTTCCAAACAAACATGTATCTCCTCATTTGCTCAAATTCCATTTATATCACTATGTCAGCCACAGAAGAAAGAAACTTGCCCTATCTAATCTATCAATCCGTACATCTGTTCATCCATCCACCCACACACCATCTATCTATCTATCTATCTATCTATCTATCTATCTATCTATCTATCTATCTATCTGCCTACCTCTCTACATACCTGCCTACCTCCCTATCCTCTATCTACTATATAGCACATGTGCAAATGTCAAGAACCAAGAAATACTGCTTAATTAGCAGTTTCCAACATATGAAAAAAATGTTTACTTTTATATGCATTTGTTTCTAAGATTACAATTGCCCTCATCCATTCAATCAGTATTGTATAACAACCCTAGACTCAAAGCAGAAATCTAATTCATAATACAGCAATAATGAGACATGAGAGGTTTACAATAGAGCTGGATGTTAGTATCTTGCAGTGCATATTATCAGATACAAATAATTCTCTTATAAGATTTAGTTGTGTAGTTGAAAAGCTGTATACTCCTGTTTGTGCTATCAAGTTGTTCACCACTGAAGCAACCTGGACAAACTAAAGTTCCCTGCCAGTATCATTTAGCCTCTTAAAACGTGATTCCCCATGTTCCGTGGAATATTACTCTAGTGTGGCTGAACTTTGGGAGAATCACATTCTTTAGGCTGCCACAAGAATTCTTTTCTTGCTTCATTTAGGATGCTCTATAAAAAGAAAAGAAAAGAGAGAAAGGAATTAAAAACATTTGAGTTCCAAGAAAATGTGTATTCCCCTGAAAAGTTTATTTTAAGGGTTTCTTCTAGACCTTGTGAATCATGTAGCCCCCTCTTTCTATTTTTGTTCTGGCCTCCCAAATATGAGTTAATTTTTTACTCATTTGAATAACTGAATATCTCAATAGATGATATTATTGTGTTAGAGATCTAGTTCCACTTTCAAAACAAATCTGTATTCCATTTTATAATTCTCTTCTCTTTTAACTGATAGTTTCCTGTTTCATGTTATATTTTTTGTATCCACTGACAAACAATATGAACAATTCCTAGATAAGTAATAAGAAGTTAGATCATTTGAAATTAAAATGTTTTTTGATACGGCAAAATAAACATATTGGGACACTAAGCCCATACTCATAATGGCATCCTAATAAATCCTGACATGGGAAATTAATTAGGAAAGTTTGAACAAAGAGAGGCAGGAAGATTTGAAAAACAAAATTAAAAATATTTTAACCTCCAAATTGGAAATATCACAGACATATCTCCCAGGCAGCTTACCCTCTAGAAGCTACATCTATGTCACATCAAGCAAGCATGCGCCATAGCAGAAGAAATCGTGTGTTCTCCAGAGCTAATGGTCTTCAGGGTGCAGCTTTGCTTTGTTCTCTAGGATGTCGAGGAAGCGTCGCTGCCAAATGACGTCCTTAGGCAGAGAATCCTTGCCATCAGGAGGCTGTTCTGGTGTCATTTAACAGCATCTTTATAAATATCAAGTAGCTGAGACAGACTTTTCTCCAAAGGGAATTGGTCAGAATTGGTCAGAAGGGCTATCATCATTTCTTAAAATGAGGTTATTTGTTTCCTAGCTATTGATTTTTTTTGTCTTCCATATCTTTTTGATAAAACCCCCTAGTACTTATGTGACTTGCAAATATTTTCTAGAGTTCTGCTTGCTGTGTTTAACTACATACCCTTTTAGTTTGATGAATTCCATTTGTCTCTGTTTTGTCTTAGTTGTCTGTGCTGAGGGGATCAAATTTAAAAATTTGATAAAATTTAATATCATGGCTGAGACAAAGGTTGTGGAGCTCTGCTTATATTTTATTTATTAGTTTTACAGATTCAGGTAATATGTTGAAGTTTTTAATTTATTATGAGGGGGCCTGCCCCTTAGCTCAGTTCTTTAAGTGGCTGCTTCAACAAAGCAGTCAGGCTC
>NDGN011297638.1:0-10162 GCA_002564285.1 Tympanoctomys barrerae
TGGCTCAGTGGAATAAGTGCTTCCCTGGCAAGCGCAAGGGCCTGAGTTCAATCCTGGTTCCACCAAAAGAAAAAAGAGCACTCGACCTTGATCACAGCTTTCACACACGCACGCACACACCTCGCCCCAGAGTGACCAGTGTTTTCCTAGCTCAGGTCATGCTGGGAACGGCATCTGCTCTTTCAGCCCAGCACCGGAGTCCTGGTCGCACCAGTGGCGCTCTTCAGCCACACCAGCTACCATTGCAGATGACGGAGCACACGAGCTGTCAGGGAAACAGGATCAGGCTTTATGGCTGGAGTACAAACAAAACAAACACCAAGCCTGTTTCCCCAGTTCTCTGGGGCTGGCTAGATAACCTCCAGCCCGAGTTCAGCAGCTGAAACCCGTTCTGCTCTGCCTACGTCAGTTGAGTATCGCAGAGCAAATATGTGCAGAGGCTGCGCGGGCTGGCGCTGCCCCGGGCATCCGGGGCTCGAGGCAGGCCGGCTCCTGGACACACTGAGCACTGAGCTGCATGGATGTGTCAGCGGAGGAGGAGGTGACGCGATACCCGGAAAGCAGGGCGCCCTGGGGAGACCCGGCCTGTGCTCGGTAGGGAAAGGTCTGGGTTCCGAGAGAACAGGAGGCTCCGAAAAGGTGACGACAGCGAAGAGAAGACTGTCCCTGCAGGGCAGACTGAAGCCGGAAGGTGGCTTTTGAAATTTGTAAACAAACAAACAAACAAAATTGGCTGTGGTCAGAGCCAGATGTCCCTGGTTCAAAGCCCAGCTCAGTTCACACGCCATTGGTATGTGACTCTTAACAGCATCAAAACTAACAAAAATGGAAACAATACTGTTTAAAAATAAATAAATAAACAAATTTGTGAACAAGGGGCCGGGGAGATGGCTCAGTAGAATAAGTGCTTCCCTGGCAAGCGCAAGGGCCTGAGTTCAATCCCCGGTTCCGCCAGGAAAAAAAAAAATTGTGAACAAAACATTAATTTGTTGCTTTTTGTTTGTTTTCTCTCTCCTTTACCCCTGGAGGGCTTGGTAAGTACCATTTTAAGGTTAAATCTAATACCCTATTGACGCCTTGTTTCAAATCCTTACACTGGGAATGCTGGGGTTTTGCTTTCTCATTTTGTTGTTGTTTTTCTTTTCCACACGAGCGAGGCAAGTGCTGTACACCTCGGCCGTGTTCTAGCCTGCATTTGCAGAATTCGACTACACAAAGGATTGAGTAGAGGCATGCTTCATTCCCAGGAGGCCGCTTTGCTCAGGATCAATTTTCTCTAGATTAACTAGCCTTTTGGAAATCAGGAATCATCTAAACAAAAGGCCCCATTGTATTTAGATGAATTGCTAATGAAGGACAGATGTTTTCTTTTTTCTTTTTTTTTTTTTTTTAATTATTTGATACAGGGTCTCCCTACACAGCCCAGACTCCTAGTGATCCTCCTATTTTCAGCCTCCCCTGCGCTGAGATCACAGGCGTGCACCACCATGCCCGGTTTCGGTGACTGGTTCAGCATGCCCAGGGGCAGGACTCATGTGTGCCAGGGATCGAACCCGGGTCCTTGCACTTGCCTAAGCAGGCACTTAGTCCTCTGAGTCATCTCACCAGCCCTGTTTTCTTAAAACATACATGTAAGACATCAGCTCTCCAGCTGGCCATGGTGGCCACACCTGTAATCCCAGTACTCAGGAGGCTGAGGCAGAAAGGTCTCTGCAAGTTTTAAGGTCAGCATGGGCTATATAGAGAGACCCTGTCTCAAAAAAAAAAAAAAAAAAAAAAAAAAACCATTCTTACTCTTGCACCTCTTTTGAGAGTTGAGAGTTTCATCCGGGTGATCTGGAGCAGTATTGTCTCATTACCGACCCGAGCATTTTGTCTGGGTGCTGGGCTGTGCAGGCAGGCCCTCCACCGCTGTGCTCGTGCCCTGCCCGAGCTGCTCTGGTCTCTAAATAACCTGCTGTGTTCTCATCTTAGAGCGAGCAGGAGCGCCGGGAGCGCCTGGAAAGCCAGCGGGAGAGGCAGAAGGGGCTGATCCTGCAGCTCAAGAGCCAGCTCGATGACCTGGAGACGTTCGCCTACCAGGAGGGCAGCTACGACTCCCTGCCACAGTCCGTGGTCCTGGAGAGACAGCGGGTGAGCGTCCAGCGGGAGCAGCCCTTCCCACGCCCTCGGGCGGCCTGACCCCGGGAGCCCTGGCAGCTGGCGGGGGACATTTGCGGCCACGTACCTGCATCCTAGTACCTCCAGAACATTCTGGTTGCTTTGTGCCCTGCTGCTCTATAGAGATTTTCCTTTCGTTGTGTCGAGTAGGGCAAGAAGAGCTGGAAGGGCCAGGCATTAGGAACAACACCAGCAAGGGGCAGTGGAGTGTGCAGGAGGCTGGCGCAGGAGGGCCGCTGGCACCTAGGAGCGTTAGGCTGCCCTCCCAATACAGCTTCTCTGGGAAGCTTTTTTGTTTGTTTTATTTATTTATTTATTTTTTGACAGAACCAGGGATTGAACTCAGGCCCTTGTGCTTGCCAGGCAAGCGCTTATTCTACTGAGCCATCTCCCGGCCCTCTGGGAAGCTTTTAGAGAAAGTAAATATGAAGCCTTCGGGATCACCGGCCGCTGTGGATATTCACGTATCACTGAGTGAAAGCGGAGTGGCCTGGTATTGAAGTTTGCAGTGTCACTGGGCATGGTGGTCCACCCCGGTCATCCTCGGCTGAGTCAGGAGGACCACTGCGAGTTTGAGGCCAGCCTAGGATATGCAGTTCAAGGCTTGCACTTTAAGGCAAGACCTTGTTTCAAAGAAAAGAGTGGCCATTTCTCTCAGGCAGAACAGAGGGCTTCTGTCCCATTCCTAGGAGAGTAGAGGCCTCAGTAAAAGCCTTTACACCTTGTGCCCCACGACTGGCAGCCCAGCTGCCCAGGAGTTCAAAGTTCAAAGCCTGGTAGGCAACTTAATGAACAGAAAGCCAGTCTGGTGGCACATGCCTGTGGCCCCAGCACTCGGAGGCTGAGGCAGGAGGATAATGAGTGTGAGGCCAGCCAGGGCTACATGGAGGCCCTACCTCAAGAATGAAAGGAAAACTGGAGAGAGCTCCTCCCCTCAGCTGGCACCCGCATGCCCTCACTGTCGCGGCCTCGGCAGGTGATCATAGATGAGCTCATAAAGAAACTGGACATGAACCTGAACGAGGACATTGGCTCGCTGTCCCCGGAGGAGCTCCGGCAACGTGTGGATGCAGCTGTGACCCAGATCGTCAACCCAGCCCGCATGAAGGAACAGCTGGTGGAGCAGCTGAAGACGCAGATCCGCGACCTGGAGATGTTCATCAGCTTCATCCAAGGTCAGCGGGGGACCCAGGGCTTAGGAGCAGTTAGGATCCTCGCCTGGCCATCATTGGCCTGCGGGCCTGGGCCGGCTGCTGACCTCCAGATCCGCGACCTGGAGATGTTGGTCAGCTTCATCCAAGGTCAGCGGGCGTCCGGGTCCCGCTCAGCCCTGAGCAGGTGTGGAGGGCCCAGGGCTTAGGAGCAGTGCGGATGCCACCGGGCCGTCGCTGGCCTGCGGGCCTGGGCTAGCCCCAGTTTGCAGGCCTGTAAAGCCAAGGCTCACGCTTCGTTCCCCTCGCACATGCGTGCAGGCCCAGGGCAGGAGGCTCTGCCGCACTGCTGTGGGCTGCTGCCTTCCGCATCCCTGTCCTAACTCCTGCTTGCAGATGAAGCAGGAAGCCCCTTGCAGACCGGCGGCAGGCCCTGCGTGTGCAAGGCTGCTGGAAGGCCAGTAGGTGGCTGCAGCGGACTGGGCAGTGGCCAGGGAGCCCCAGGAAGCAGCGCAGGTACGCGGGGCGATGGGGCCGTGGGACTGAAGCACATCAGTGCTGGCCTGGGCCTACAGAGCGGGGCGTGCTGGAAAGCACGGGTGGGGGTGGGTGCACCATGAGCGCGGGCTTCGCGCAGGAGCGCCCTGTGCGTAGGTGCGTCTTACCATGTGTGGATTCCATGTCGCCGTAGCTGGCATTGCTCACCAGAGTCCAGGTCCATTCTGGGTGGCCCCTGCCTGCACGTGGCACCTGTACTGTGGGACAGAAGCAAAGCTCGCTCTCAGCTAGGCGTGGCAGCACGTCCCTAGCAGCCCTATACTCAGGAGGCTGAGGCAGGGGTCACTCCCAAGTCTGAGACCAGCCTGGACTACCCAGCAGACCCAAGCAGCCTGCTGCTGACGAGCCACTGTCCTTCCCAAACAGAGAGAGCTGCTGACACAAAGCACAGCCGGGAGACGGGGCTGCACCTGCTGCGCCGGGCACTGGCTGTGCTGCAGATCTTCGCTGTGAGCCAGTTCGGCTGTGCAGCACAGCACGTCCCACCCAGCCTGTGGCCGAGGGGCCAGGCAGAGAGGGACTACGCCCCCTTGCTGAAGCGGCTGGAGGGGTCAGTGGACAGGGTGAAGCAGCTGGCCCTGCGCCAGCAGCCCCAGGACCACAGGGTCACCTCTTCTGGCCTCCAGGACATTGCCCCAGGGGCCAGGGATGAGCTGACCACCGTGGTACGAAAGGAGCTGACGGTGGCCATGCGGGACCTGCTGGCCCACGGGCTGCACGCCGCGTCCCCTGGGGCGAGCCTGGTCCTGGCACCACTGGCCTGCCTGCTGCCCACCCTGTCCTCAGGCCCCCAGGCCATGCACCCCTGGGAGCTCTTTGTGAAGTACTACCACGCCAAGAACGGCCGTGCCTACATGGAGTCCCCTGCCCGCAAGCTGTCCCAGGCCTTTGCCCTGCCTGTGGGCGTGGGCTCCACGGTGACCCCCAAGCAGAGCCTGCTGAGCGCCATCCACCTGGTGCTGACCGAGCACGACCCCTTCAAGCGCAGTGCAGACTCGGAGCTGAAGGCGCTGGTGTGCATGGCACTCAACGAGCAGCGCCTGGTGTCCTGGCTGAACCTCATCTGCAAGTCGGGCGCCCTCATCGAGCCACACTACCAGCCCTGGAGCTACATGGCCCACACCGGCTTCGAGAGCGCCCTCAACCTGCTCAGCCGCCTCAGCAGCCTGGAGTTCCACCTCCCCGTGGACCTGGCGGTCCGCCAGCTTAAGAGCATCAAGGATGCTTTCTGATGATGGCACGGTGGAGCCTGCGTGGTGAGTGTCCACGTCCCCTCCCGCTCTGGGCCCGGCAGTACAGACCCTCTTGCCGGGAGGGTCCCTGGTTCCATGAATGACAGCCTCTGCTCTGGAGTGCGACTGGTGCCGGGCCTGCGTCTTAGGAGTAGGTGGTGGGCCCAGCCCGAGCCTGCCCAGCCAGCCCCTAGACGCAGGTCTTTGGGGCAGCACAGCAGGAGGGGCCTGCCGGTGAGGAGCTGGGCCAGAGCACAAGGTCCTGGCTGCGCGAGCTTCCTCTTCCCACCCACGCCAGCCTGGCTCCGTCCTCCGTGGTTGCCTGCAGAGCCAGGGACCAGGGTCAGAGCCATGTTTCCATGGAGATGGTCTTGCTGGCAGGAGGTGGCTCTCACAATGCAGCAGGGAGAGCGCCTCGGTGTGGCCTGTGTCCTGTGAGGTCCCCAGACAGGAACAGACCCAAGACCCCTCCTCCGTGCAGCCTCAGCACTCGGTGTGTGCAGCGCCCGTGCAGCCCAGGCTGCGACTGCCAGGCACCACTCGTCCTGGAGCTGGACGGCGGCACGGGTCTGTGGCCTGGCAGGTACTGCGGTGGGGACGCTGACTCGAGCGCACCTGTGCACCCGTCGCTGCGGCCTGCGGGTCGGCAGCCCCTCGGCTCATGCAGATGGTCCCCGCCCTGCTGGCTTTGTGCACTTCGATGTTGTACGTTTTAACTTAAATTGTAATCAACACGTTCCTTATTTAAGATGCACTACTGGTATTTTATTAGAATTGGTCCCATGCACCTGTAGACAGGGCAAGCGTAGGAGCTGGGATGTCACCCGGGCAGAGCGCTTGCCTGGTCCAGTCCCCAGGGCCAAAAAACATAGTAAGTGTGCAGTGTGAAAATGATACATTTGTGATTGCCAATAAAGTCACAGCATTTGTGTAACCACTGTGCGGAGCGCGGAGCTGGGCTCTGCTTCCTGAGTCTGTCCGGCCTCGTCCCATCTGACCCAGGTCCTGCGTCCACCCGCTAGAGCTGTCTCTCCCTCTGCTGTGGGTCCGCTCAGGCCTGGCAGCGGCGTGTGTGAGCGTGTGTGGCTTCCTGCTCTTGCTCGCCATCCTGCACACATGCTTTCCTGCGTCCGGAACACAGCACCCAGCACCGCAGCTTAAAGGGGCAGAAGCGTCACTTGGCTCGAGGTTGCCAGGGGTGCAGTCTGTGGTCAGCCAGCTCCAAGAAGGCAAAACAAGGCCGGAGGCCCGCGGAGGGGCGAGCTCCAGATGGGGCTCCGCAGCCACAGCGCCGTGGCACACCCTGACCCAGGGAGTCTGGCTTTGCTGATCTCTAGGCTGCCCCCAGGCCAATCAGGCTGACACGGTGGACCGCCACACGTGCTGCTCTTGGGCGCTGGGAACTGGTGTCTCGGCCGGCTGAAGTGGTAGGCACAGCCCCGGGCCTGCTGAGCCCTGGTCCCTTCCTCATCCACAAAAGCTCGGTGCATTCAGACTAGGGGAGGAGCACGGTGGGAGCGCAGCACTTGCTTCAGGGCCCTGGGCCCTCAGCACTAAAGAGAGCAGCTGGCACAGTGGTAGCATTAGTGTCATCCTAATTAAGGCCCGAGCAGGGACCTTGTTTGCCCCACTTCACAGCAGAGACAATGATTACAAAGAAGTTATGTGAATTCCCAGCTTTCCTGATGACAAAAGAGCTGGGATTTGAAGTCGAGTTGCCTGCATCTGAATCTTCTGTCTTGGGGCTGGGGAGATAGCTCAGAGGCATGAGCACCTACCTGGGAAGCACGAGAACCCGAGTGAATCCCCAGCCCCACATGCAGACACCCACCATGCGCCCCAGAACCAGGCGTGGTGGTGCACACCTGTAACCCCAGCACTCAGGAGGTTGAGACAGAAGGGTCTCTGTGAGTTCGAGACCAGCTTGGCAGCTTGGGGGCTACAAAAGTGAGCACAAGGCCAGCCCAAACTGTATTGTGAGAACCTGTCTCAAAAAAAAAAAAAAAGGTGGGCCAAAAAGCTCAGCGGTGCCAGGGAGATGGCTCAGTGGAATAAGTGCTTCCCCGGCAAGTGCAAGGGTCTGAGTTCAATCCCCAGTTCCGCCAAAAAAAAAAAAGGATTGTCAATAAAAGAAAAAGTAAAGATAAACTCCTTAAAGAGAGAGAGAGAGAGAGAGAGAGAGAGAGATCACTAGGAGTCCGTTCTCCGTAGTGAGACTGTGTAGCAGTGTAGTAGACCCTGTCCTAAAAAACAAACAAAAAAAAAAATCTTGATGCCAGACATGGTGGTGCATGCCTGTAAGCCCAGCACTGGGGAGGCTGAAACAAGTCCGAGCTGCATTGAGAGACCAGGTACCAAATACATTTTTAAAAAAGAAAAAAGCAACAGCGGCAGCAGCAGCAGCGGATGAATCGGCTGGGAGAAGCCAGTGGCGGTGCAGCCGCGCGGCACAGTATGGGCCTCGGCGCGAGCACTGGGAGAGCGGTCCGTGCTGCCGACGCCAACCGCGGCCCCAGAGCTGCCCCCAGGGGCCCGAGCCGCTCCACTGGGGTCCTTTTGCCTCCAGACGTCCTGTTTCAAACAAAAGCAAAAAAGAACTGGACACAGCCCAGCATGATGTCGCACGCCTGTAATCTCAGCCTTCAGGAGGCTGAGGCCGGAGGCTCACGGAGCAGAAGGCCAGCCTGAACTACATAAGGAGACCCATCTCCGACTAAAATAAACAAGTACATAAATAGGTTGCTAAGAACAGAGAGCAACCTGGGGACGTGTCCCTGTCTTTCCCCGATGAGCCCCACGCAGGACCGAGCAGGAGCCGAGGCTCGCGTCGAGCGCCCGGCTGGGCACGGGCACGCGGGCGCCCCAGGGGCGGCTCGGCTCTGCCGCCGACTCGGGCATCGCTCACTGAAGAGCCGCGCTTTCCGAAAGCGGCGGGACGGGGACGGAGCAGCGCTGGCTCCGGGGTACCAACTCAGTGGAAACAGAGCGACCCGGCCGGGCCGCTCGCTGCGTGGCCTGGAGGGCGGCAGCGCGGACTGCGCCGGGCCGGATGATGGATGGAGGCCAGGAAGGGACAGCGCGCGCGCGAACACTCCGGCTCCAGGAGTGCCGGAGCCGGGACTCCTTTGCTCTTGTCTACAGCTACTAATAAAGTTTGACTCAAACACGAGCTCAGCCGGGCTCTACTCTCCCTTAAGAGCTTCTTCCGCCCGCAACACCAAAGCGTGGGACTGGGGGCGGGACCGGAAGTGACGCGCGCCGGCAGGGTGAAAGGTTAGCGGAAGTGCGCTCCTTTCCTCTCCGCTGTAACTCCGGCTCGGTGCAATCGGTGAGTAGAGGTTTGGTTAGGTCTCCTAATCCGCCGCCATCCGCGATCGAGCGTCTCCCCCTCGGGTGCGTTGTGTCTGTAGGTGTCTGCTGGCTTTCCAGCGGATCCTCTCCCGCGAGCAGAGCCCGCGGGCGGCTTGTGTGAGGACGGCACTCGGTATCCTGACGCCCCGGGCCTGCGTCCTGGGCTTGCTTGCAGGCTGGGGACGGCTCGCGGCCTCACGGAGCCTGAGCGGCCCCCTCTCACTCTGCAGCAATGGGCAAGTTCATGAAACCGGGGAAAGTGGTGCTGGTCCTTGCTGGACGCTACTCCGGACGCAAAGCCGTCATCGTGAAGGTATCGGGGCCCGCGGGCGCAGGCGGGGGTCCGCGGGAGGAGCAGCGCGCGGGCCTGTAAGTCAAGGGAAGCTGCGTTAGCCGGGCGCGGGGGCGCACGCCTGGCCATCCCCGGAGGCCGAGGCAGGACGATCTCGGCGAGGGGGCGGCCAACCCTGTCGCAGGGGGTAACGGCCTTACGCAGGCTTCGCACTGTTGCTCTCCGTGGTGTGGGGCGCTGGCCACGGAACACCGCTTATGCTGGCGGCGAGACCCACAGCCATCGCCCTCCCTCCTCCGTCCGCCTGATTCTGGTTGCCGGGGCTGGGCTGCCCTTCGTCGGGGCGTTCACGGAGGAGACCCCTGTTCCCTCGTCCCGCCTTCTCCCCGGTGGGGGTGCGCACCGTCTGTTACCCTCGGTGCCCAGCGTGCCAGTGACTTCTTTTGGGTGCTAACCGCTGCTGCTTGATGGCGCAGAACATCGACGACGGCACCTCCGACCGCCCCTACAGCCACGCCCTGGTGGCCGGGATTGACCGCTACCCCCGCAAGGTGACAGCCGCTATGGGCAAGAAGAAAATCGCCAAGAGGTCGAAGATCAAGTCCTTTGTGAAGGTGTATAACTACAACCACCTCATGCCCACAAGGCGAGTGCCTGGGGGTCTGCAGGGTGCCTCCCTGCTGGGGTCCCACCTGCAAGCGGCCAGGCACACCTGCAGCCCCTCAGCATCTGGGAGGCTGAGGCAGGAGGGCCCTCGGCAATTTGAGCTCATCGTTCGCTGTATAGCCAGACCCAGTGTCAGACAGAGGGGCGTTTGGTGAGACTGGGGTGAGTGCCATGAGTGCCATGCGTGGGCTGCTCATCCGGGGTCCACGGATTCTGGGGTTCATTTCCATCCAGCACCCCAGAAAATCCCAGGAAGTCTGTCACCGGAAGCGAGGGCCTTCCCTTGGCCCGCGAAGGCCCGTGAGGCTGTAGGGCGCCTGCGCCGGCCAGGTGCGGTGTAGGAGCCACGGCTCCTGGGCAGGCGTGGGGACCCCGCGGCCCGGCGGACCGCAGGCGCTGCCGGGCGGGGCGCTGGCTTCTTAGCCGCAGAGCTGCGCAAATGTCAGCAGTTGGATGTGTGGAAAAGCATCGCAGTCCGGGTGTGTGCAGAACGCCCTGCGGTGCAGCCCCGCGCGCTCGGCCGGGAGGCCTGGCTGACCCCGCCGCCCCTCCAGGTACTCCGTGGACATCCCGCTGGACAAGACCGTGGTCAACAAGGACGTCTTCAGGGACCCCGCCCTCAAGCGCAAGGCCCGGCGGGAGGCGAAGGTCAAGTTCGAGGAGAGGTGAGGGCCGGGGGCCGGGGGCTCGGGACTGGGGACTGGGGGCTCGGGACCGGGGACTGGGGACTGGGGGCTCGGGACCGGGGACTG
>NDGN011297660.1:0-11249 GCA_002564285.1 Tympanoctomys barrerae
CCAATTTGGTTTGAAACTGTCTCATTGCTATTTGTTTCTCAATAAAATTATGGAAAAAAAGCAGAAAAGTGACTTTTCTAATAATACAGAAAGTAAAGAAACTGATCAGTATGTAAGTATATTGATGTGGAACGAGAAGTAGGCAGTCTCTACTTTTTCATTTGTTGCTTTTTATCAGATTAAGGGAAAACTCATCAATGAAAATGAAAATATGAAGTAAGGAGCTGAATGAGGATAGAAGCCCAAGGTTAATTACCAAGCTCTGCACTAGGTGCCATGAGGAGTTCAGAAAAATCTAAAGAAGCACAGAAGAAGCTAAATGGGGACATAGACAACAGATGGTGTTGTTGAACAAGAAGTCATAACCCACAAACTTTTGGTGGCAACTGTTCATGCTGTTGTGTGTGTATTTGTATGTGTTTCTGCTCTGTGTTGTTACAAGGAGAACACATCGATACAGAATGAGGTTGCCCAGTGCTTGAGGCAAAACAAGACAAAAAAAAAACAAAACCCTACATAAAATACAGCGTAAAGGTTCTGAGGCTAGAGCTAGATCTAGTGTAGGTAAATCAATGGACTGTAGGGACAGAAGGCGAGGAGATGTAGGCTGAGACAGGCTGAGAAGCAGGGAAGTAGAAAACCAAGCCACGCCTGACAAGGGTCAATAAGAGTGTTAGAAATTTGCTAAAAGCTCAGACGGTGGGTTGAAATCATAAACGAGAACATCATAGTATTTCAGAGGAGAAATTCTTACAAATGATTTCCAGTGTTCTAAGTATGGTCAGCAGGTACTTGAAATAAACAGGGGTTAAAGGTCACAAGGAGAAAAACTAAGAGGAAATGTGAATAAAAGTCATTGAAATAGCAATGTGAAAAAGACGTCACTTTTGAAGTTGGCAAGGGTCGTGTTGGAAGGGAAAACTGTAAATCAGATCTATATACCCAACTGGCAGTCAATAACCTGGCAATCAGCAAAAACTAACTGTAAAGGACTAACAGCTTTGCTTTGGAAAAAAAAAAAGATCTAGAAAGGACACTGGGAAGTAAAGACATTTTCTGACTTGAAGGCATTTGAGCTCATAGAGAAAATATAATCTCATTCAAATATAGCTTTGAAAACTCTAGCATAGGGACTGGTGAGCCTCAGAGATCAGGCAAGAAAGGAAACATTAGAAAGGATTTGAGAATGTGAGAGTCACAGGACACAGGTGGCCTGAGAACGCTCCAGAGTGAGTGCAGTGGGAACAGGAGACCACGAGGGAAGGCTCTGGGCACCACCAGACAGAGAAACCGCGGGCCACATTCCAGGTCAGCACACTCAGGGGTGCGAAGGGGAGGGCCCATCTGTTTCCCTAAAGTTCCCGGTGATCCTCCCGGCCAGGCAGACAGTGCGCTCACAGAAAAGTCACTCAAATAATTCCTAGCAGACAGACAGTGGAAAATGAGGCCTCAGATGAACAAACTGGGCTTTTAGAAAAAAGAAGCAGGGAATCCCAAACATTTTGTCTTCACGGCTCTCTTCCAAACACTCCGGGTTATCAACTACACACAGCTTTTGTTCATTCTTTTCAAAGCTTAGACAATGAACAGGATGATTTTAATTGACTTATGTGTAATGTTAAAAATCAGAGTTTTCTCACATCAGATCTAAAAAGAAATGACCAGAAAACTCCCTTCCCTGGTAGGCATTTGGCCTCCCCCAGCCCCTCTCCCCACCAGCAACCACTCCTGCAAGTTCTCCCTTTGTAGCCTCCCTGGTCTCCAACGCACATTATTCTCATCGCTCCAGTCACTGTTTCTCTACGTCTTCCCCTCCTCTAGGATCAAGTTCCAGCTAATATTCAGTCAGTCATCCACAAACCCTTCCCTGAGGACACTTTTTAACTCCTTCAAACCCAACTACTCAAGCAGATGTAATGAATTAGAGATCAATGTAGTGGTCCACGTAGATGCACCCTTGTTTTATTGTTTTACCTTCAATGTATGTGTCCTGCCTCTCCAAGCACACTATAACCTCTTCAAGGACAAGAGCCTCATCCTATGGAATCAGCATCCTGAGCTCTCACTGTGGTTCTGCCCGCCCCCCTCCCCCCACACCCCTTGCAGGGCTACAGTGACTGTCCTGCAAGACTTCCTGTACCTGGGAACTGGATTAGACAGACTGCCTTCACGAGGGGAAAGCCTCCTGTGGAGAAGTGTTAGGTTTCATAGCAAGCTGGTGAAATTTTGCTGAACAAAATGGACTGTTTATACTACTTCGATTATACAAGTCAGTTTGGGGATCAGCCCTTGTAGAAAAGAACATTATTTAAAAATGTACAGTTAAACATGAAGAGACTTATAGGATATACTGAAAATCATGTTTTAAAAGTCTGGCAAACAGTAAGATCACTGTGAAACTGTCCAAGCACTGAAAGGTTTATTTTTGAGCTATTCCATTAATGTTTACTAAGTTAATGAAATCTGAAGAATCAATCCTAATAACAACATGAAAGTTGCTTTGCATCCTGGGATGCCCTTTGAGCAGCTGTCTCGCATCTGAGCTCACATCTGCGCTTACCAAAGGGACAAATAAAAGAGAAGACAAGGAAGGAGGCCACCTGCCGGAGCCAGCTTGGACACACGCCCCTCTGGGCCGTTCAGCTGCAGCGGAGCGCCATTCTGACCGCTGGAAAATGACCGTGATTAGGGGGTGACCGTGCAGCCTGCCCTGCAGATTGCCTTACCCTCAGTACCCCGTTTCTCTCCCTGGCTCTGCCCATTTCGTTCTGGGTATAGCAGGAATGGCAGGCGCGTGAGTGAACCAACTGCCCCTGAAGACAATGGTCAAACCACAGTCAAGCGTTCTGCCCTGATGCTATTGTTGGAGTATAGGCTAGTACGATTTCCAACCTCCCTTTCCAGTGAGGGGTGGGCTCAAAATACAAATAAGATACCAAACCCGGATCCAAGAAATTGAGTAGTGAGTTAACATCTAAAATTGGGAAATAGGTTGTTTCCTCTGGGGCCTTATCCTCTGAGTTCTTTGACACAAATTTCAGGCAACAGAAAATAAATGAAAATTAGTAGAGTTCAACTTGTAAATTAGGTTAATTTAAGAATTTAAAGAAACAACAAATGCACAAAAAATCAAGATTTAGAGAAAAAAATGTGTGCTTGAGGTTTTCACAAAGCAATAAGATTTATTCTTCAAAAGATAAAAAAGAAAATGGGGCTAGAAAAGAATTGATAATGTTTGAAAGCAATAATGTAGCTCACACAGTAGTAAATCCACTTAAACTTCTACTTCATAATGAGATTTATATTATCTAAGTAAACGTTTATAGTTACCTCTGTGTGCTCAGACTACCTGTTTGAATGTACTATGTACCATCTGTTACCTCTTCGGATGGCAGAAGGTTAAGAGATACAGGAATGCTGATTTTTTTTTTTTTACTACTTAGTCATAGACAGCAAAGATATTTTAGAACACCCCCCTCACGTTTGAGGTTTTTAAAAATGTAAGGACTAGTTAACCATGAAATACTAGTTAACTGCCTGTGATATATTTTCTACCTCGTGCTGAACTTGGTTTACCACATCCTGGGGACACTGGAAGCACCTACTCTGCAGAAAGAAGGTATTACTATCTGGATTTCAGTAAAATAATGTTTCTATGTGAAAAAAATCAATGGAGGAAATTTAAAGCTCATAGAATTAATGTAGGTGACAATCTCTATATTTCTAGAACAAAGAAGAATCTTGAATCAAGATCCCAAAACATTACTAATGTAAAGGCTAAACCAAATTTAGGATATCTGTTCATTAAAGTTAGCATAGGTGAATGGTTACCAGGTATAGTGGTACACGTTCTTGTTGTTGGAACAAAATACACAACAGTAACAACAGCCTTTGAGGTTTTAGCCCAGATTTGATTGGCTAAGTGTCACAGTGGGAGGGCACAGGCGGCGGAGGGAAATGGCTCGCTTCCTTGAGGCCAGGGGAGAGAGCACAGGAGAAAAGGCACAAAGTCCCCTAACCCGGACCCCATGTCCCCTTTCCTCTAAGTACGTCCCATCTCCTAACACTTACCAAAAGCTGTGAACTTCAGTGGATTGACCAACGGAGAGCTGGTGCCTGCAAGTCCACTCATCATCCAGGAGTCTCTAAGTACAGCCATCGAGATGAAATGGGGCCCGGAATTTTAAAGGCTTCTCAAAAACAATAAATAATTAGGCGTTAATATCATGCTCTGAAAGAAAGTTGTAAAGAAAAAAAATTAATGGAAAGACAAGGGAACCAAAGACATGAAGAAGAAATATACAAAGCTAATAATATTTGGAGAGCCAGCCTAGACACACGCAACTCAATCGAATTGCTAGGCAAATGCAAAGTAAAATAGCACTTCACACACACCAGAGCTGTGGTTATTAGGGTTTTTAATACTGGTAGCAGGCCAGAGAGATACAAGCACAGCGACCGGGTTTGATCCCCGGTACCCCATGTTGCATTGGCCCTGCCCTGGGTGCACTGAGCTGGCCACCAAGACCAGGCGTGGTGGTACACATCTGTAAGCCCAGCGCTGGGGAGGCTGAAAACAGGAGGGTCACTAGGAGTCCAAGCTGCATAGCCAGACCCTGTACCAAATAAATTTATATACATATATATTGAGTAAAGAGTGTGAAAATAGAGCCAGGCAGATGGCTCCGTCGGATAAGTGCTTCCCTGGCAAGTGCAAGGGCCTGAGTTCGATCCCCAGTTCTGCCAAAAAAGAAAAAAAAATGTGAAAATGAAACTACAATAATATTTCAGGAGAAAAATTCTGAAGTATGTCGTGAAAATCTGAGTGACCAAACACTTTGTTCACAGTGTATGTTCCCAGAGATTCTGTGTGTGTGTGTGTGTGTGTGTGTGTGTGTGTGTGTGTGTGTGTGTGGCTGGCTCAGCCTGCCTTGGATGCAGGGCTGGCCTGGCATATGTTGCTGGAGATCAAACCATGCTCCCTATGCTTGCCTAAGCTTACCTAAGCAGGTGCTTTAGACAGCTGAGCTTTCTCACTGACCCTCCCAGGGATTCTTGTACAATTGCTTAAAGAGATACACATAAAACACAATGAAAGTGTTTTATGAAATAAGTCTTACTTAGAAACAATGAACTAGGGGGCAAGGGAAATAGCTCAGTAGAATAAGTGCTTGCCTGGTGAGTACAAAGTCCTGGGTGCAATTCCCAGTACCGCAAAAAAAAAAAAAAAAAAAAAAAAAAAAGGAAAGGAAAAAAGAAACATTGAACTAGCAGTGAAAATATCAAACACAGGTACATTTTCAAAAAAAAAAAAAAGTTAAACCACGTATGGTGGCAAATGACTAGAATTCCAGTGCTCTGGGAAGCTGAGCACCTTGCAAGTTCTAACCGTACCTGGTGAGGTGGTGACTCAGTGAGATGCCTACTGCAAAAATAAAAAGGACTGGGCCTGTAGCTCGGTGTGAATGCTGTATATTCAGTGTCCAATGCCAAAAGACAAAGCGAAACAAAATTAATGAGGAACATAGAGTAAGGTAAGACCTAATATATTATTTCTAAAAGGAATTGAGATGTGTTATGTCCACAGACCTCCGGACAAGCAACATAAATGCATATACTTGAAACACATACTAGTAAAAGTCATGCACAAACTACCAAAAGCACAGTGTATAAGGAAGACAAGTGAAGCCTATA
Source organism: Tympanoctomys barrerae (assembly GCA_002564285.1). Classification (NCBI taxonomy): domain Eukaryota; kingdom Metazoa; phylum Chordata; class Mammalia; order Rodentia; family Octodontidae; genus Tympanoctomys; species Tympanoctomys barrerae. The sequence continues at coordinate 5,695 of NDGN011297660.1, forward strand.
AAGACAAACAAGGGTCTTTAAAAATCCAAAGACTTAAATAATAAAAAGTATAATTAAGGTCAAACTCATAGTTAACCTTCAAAAACATAGCAATTATTGTGTTGAATAACAGCAGTCCTTATTTTATAGCTGAGAGTGGAGAGATAAACTACATAAGTTCATAAAGTGAAAACTCTCTGAAGCCCAGGATTTCATGGGTATTACCTTTGTCAACTCTCTGCAGGTAAAACAAGCTGAAAGAGCTCTAAATCAGAAACGGGTTCTAAGGCTTAAACTAAAGCTTCTATCCCTGCTTTCCCTCAAAAAAATGGTAATTCTGACCATTTTTGGGTTAAAACAATAAAGCTTATCAAATACTGATTGCAAATAACATCTATAAAATGGCTTTGCTTTTTCAACACTACTTTCATCAGAGGTGGAGATGCAGCCCATGCCAGAGTGCTTGCCGAGCTTGTGGAAGGCAAGAAGTCCAATCCCAGCACCCCTGCCTCCCCCAGAAAGAAATCTCTGGGCAGAAAAGATTTTTATACCTAATACTAATACATAACATTTTATTATAATTTATAAAAATTGAATTCTGAAAAGCAAGTACTGTCTACTGTATATTGCAAACAGACATTGTACACTGAAAGCTAAAATGCAGTAAGGAGAATTAAGTACATAAAGGCAGAAGAATGAACATGCAGAGGAAATATTTAAGAGAAGTGCAGTGTCAGCACATATAAGTTAAGGACAATGCAAAGGAACTCCTATATGTTAGCCAGCTACATAAAATAGGTGCTTTTGTGATTTGATATCTTACAGAATCCTAAGAAACACCTAAGATTAAGAAGGAAGACTGAGGCAGTATTCAAATTCATTTATATGAACTTGGTAAAAGCTACTATACATTGGGAGAATGAGTACAATAAAATTTCATAGGAAATTTCCCTTAAATTTCAGTGTTTAAAATAAATTAAAATAAAATTTTAATTGTAAGGGAAATGGACAGTAGAAGATATCATTGTGGATGTAGGAGAGAATTTGAGATATTAGAAGATTGATACCTCTTCTTCCTGATAATTTATAATTTCACTCCAAAAGATAATTTTTCATTTCATTTAATGAAGACGTATTAACTGCATTTTTATATTCCTCAATTTGGCCAGGATCAAATGGGATTCCCATAAGCAAAAGAAATAAAGAACAAAAGTAAGACAGATTAGGTTATTCTACGAAAATAATGAGAAAACTCCACAGAAAAAAGGAAGGATTGAAAGTGCTTAAGAAGCGCAGCACAAAATTTTATAAATCAGGTTCCTCAGTCAAACGTCCCTGAGTCAATCCTAGAGATTCTTCCCTGCTTCCTGATGAGTAGCGTTTGTCTAGTTATCTAATCCCCCATGCCTGTCTTGCGATTTCGAGAAGATGGAAATAAAGTTGGGGAGAGACTTCCAGCTCTTCTTTGTTCCTTTCTGTCCTATTATTTTTCTTATATGGTAAATATGGAGCATTTTTATATCAGCATATTTATTTTTGAACCAATTCATTTACTTGAAAATGAATAAGAAAGAACAGAAAATAGAAATTAATCGCATTTTTAAAATGTTTGATGAATAAGTAGAATTTTCCTGGAGGAGAGATCTTTTGGAAATTAGATTATAATTGGGGTGACTTTTTGTTAATCATGCTTTTACATGGGGAAAAGCTACCAGTGACCCAGCTCTCTGTGTAGCACCCAGAGATGCCTGGGTAGGTGACCAAGCAGCTGGACCTATCACAGTTCTTAGGGCCAACCGTACGTATTTCTCAAGGAAGCCTGCTTTGTCATTCCCTGGAAGGTACCACAAAGTACAAGATGTGTCAATCTACACTTTAGTAATCCCATGTGTAATGGTTGATATGTTGTGTCAACTTGGCTGGATGATTCCTCCAAGTGGCTCCCACTGGTCCCACCCTGGGGCACAATTGGTTTTGCTTTATGATGCAGTGGGCCCACCCTAGGGAGTGGATTGGTTCTTCCCTACAGTGGAACCAGGGCCCATCCTGGGTGTGATTGGTTCCACCCTGGGGCACAATGGAACTGCCCCACAGTGACTCAGCACAAAGAGACTATACAAAAGGGCTGAGGAAGGAGTCGATGTTTCAGTTCACTCTTTGCCTTTGGCTTGGACTTCATCGCCTGGCTTGCCGCGCAGACTCTTGGGCCTCTAGCTTGGATTCTTCACCTTCCGTCGCAGATTCTTCAGCATCCATCGCAGGCTCTTCAGTCTTCCCTCGCAGACCCATTAGCTGACAGAGACTTGCATGGAGCACAGCAATGAGCTTCAGACCTTGGAACTAAACTCCTCAGTCTGGGGTGTGCAGATGCCCTCTGCACACTTCCCATCTGACTCCGCGGCTGACTGTTGTAAGCTAATCTTGTAATTCCTTATACACTGTATATCTTGTGTTAACATCTGTTCCTTATATTATATCTGTTCCCTTAAGTAAAACGCTGACTAATACACCATGTCTTACCTAAATTCCAGAATCAAGTTTCTAACATATTCTCTTGGTTTTTCTAAAGAGCTAGAACCAAAAAGCATCTTCCCCTGCAAAAAGAATGGGTTTTCCATGTAAGAGTGAGAGCGGATTGTCCCCTGCTGAGAAACAGAGGCCCAACTTCCGGTGCACTCCCCAGAGGCGCGGTGTGTCATATCCGCCTCCGGTGGTCTCAGTTTCCTCCATTCCCAGTCTGTGAGTACAGGTACAACTGCCCATTCGAGGGTGCCCTCCGCCAATGGGTGGATGCAAAGCAAGATTTTTCTCTGTGAGAACCACTGAGGGTATGAATGAAGCACACCTCTGAGCACATGTGAGTGGGCCACGGAGGCACGGCCTGGAGCGCTGTATCTGGTCCCTGAGCCCCTTCTGTCCTTTTCAACTTCCTGGCCACAGTGGGCAGCTCTGTCCAGCAAATTCTTCTGCTATGGAGTTTTTTCCCATGTAGCCATGGGCTGAATCCTCTNCCATGGATCAAATGATTTTCTACTCCTTGTGCTTCTGGGTGTGAGGAATTTAGCTTTGGTAGCATAAAGTTGACTAACGCACTTTCTCCACTCCAGTTGTCAAGAGGTACAAACTCCCATTTTCCCTAATAGCATTTTCATTTGGCAGCCAAATGAAACCAATTTGTAGCTTTCTACTTTCAATATTTTGATTACTCATTGTATCTTGGATTGAAGTGAACTCCAGGTTCTTCTCAATCAAAACAGTGACTCCAAGGTTAGCAGTCTTCTGAGTCAATCCAAATCCATTAATAAAGTTTTATTCTTTACTACTATGTAGTTTTGTGTTATCATATTTATATATCTCTAACAATGCATAAGCCTTAGAATTACTTTAAACAATATTAATCAACCTAAATATCCCATTTCACTGTTGACAATATATTGATCTTGCATTTTAAATTGATTTTCTTGGGCCAGGGAGATATCTCAGTGTCCTAAGTATCTGCCTGACAAGTGTAAGGACCCAGGTTCGATCCCTGGAACAGCATGCCAGACCTGGCCTGGAACCCCAGAAGTGCTGTGATGGCCAGTAAAACTGGACATGGTGGCACATGCCTGTAATCCAAGCACTGAGTAGGGTGGCATGGGAGGATCATCACAAGTCTGAGCTGTGAAGCAAGGTCCTATACCAGATTAAAGATTAAAATAATTAATTTTCTTTCTCATGAAAGCTTCTGGTCATTTAGGAGCTTATTTTGTTTTGTTTTGTTAATATTTTTATTGTTGAAACAGTACAAATTAGAATTAAAACAAAAAAATTGCAAGTGATGCAGAATTTCACTGAACCAAGTAATGCAAATTTCATAGTACTTGTAATGCATAGTGTTGTCTTCCAACCAGTTATTCCTATTATCAGATATATGCATGTAAAAAATGGAAAAAGAAAGAAATATATAAGAACATAAGAAGAGAAAAAGTACAAACAATTGAAAAAAGGAAATGAAATAAATTAAAGCATTAACTGCTTGTTTCCACAGACCAGCAGAAAGGCACAGTATAGTTGGTCAAGCCTTTCTGATTATATCCATAGATAAGTCTCTCTCCTCCACTCCCTCTCCCGTCCTTCTCCTTAACTCAGTAAGTCTTTCCTTTTGAATAAGTTCATTCCCTTTTTTCCAGTATCTATTGTAGCCTCAGAGTCCATTTTTCTCTTTCAGGTTCTCACGCAAAGGATACAATACGATGTTTTCACATGTGTGTCTGATTTATTTCACTTAAGACTATGTTCTCTAGTTTCATCCATTTACTGACAAAAGAATCAAATTTATACTGTTTTATACCTGAATAGCACCCTATTGTGTAAAAGTTCCACATCTTTATCCATTCTTCAGTTGATGGGCATCTGTATTATTTTCAGATTTAGCTATGGCAAATTGTGCTGCTATAAACATGGGTGCACACATATCGCTGTGCTATGTTTTCAGTTCTTCTGGAAAAATAGTCAGGAGGAAAATAGATGGCTCGAATGGGATCTCCAATCCTAGCTTAGTAAGGAATTTCCACACTGATTTCCATAGTGGTTATACCAGTCTGCACTCCCACCAACAGTGCAGGAGTCTTCCTTTTTCTCCACAGCCTCTCTGGTATTTGTATTGGCTGGCTTCTTGATTTTAGCTATTATTTCTGGAGTGAGACGGAATCTCAATGTTGTTTTAATTTGCATTTCTCATTTCTTGAATGACCAATAATGTTGAAAAATTTTAATATATTTATTTGCCTTTTGTATGTATTCATCTGAGAAGTATGTATACATCTCATATGCCTATTTTTGAATGGGTCTTTGAATTTTGCAGGCCTGATTATTTTTTAATTCTTTATATGTTTTAGGTAGAAGGCCTTTGTCTGAGGGACAGTTGATTATGTTTTCCTAGTTTGTGGGTTTTCTTTTGACTGTGTTGGAGTTTTTATTTGAAGTACACAAACTTTTCAAAAAGATAGGATCCCAGTTGTGGATTGTTTAAAGTATTTCCTGTGCAAGTTGTTTTTTTTCCATGAACTCTCTACCTAACCTGATATATTTAAGATTTCTACCTACATTTCCCCCAGAAGGTTTAGTGTTTCTGTTTTAATATTTAAATCTCTGATCCATTTTGACTGTAGCTTTGTGTATGGTGATAGGCATGATCTAGTTTTAACCTTCAGCATGTGGTAAGCCAGTTTTTCCAGCACCATTTATTAAAGAGTCTTTCTTTCTTCCAGTGAAAATGTTTGGACGCTTTATCAAAGATAAGGTAGCTGAATGTGTTTGCAGTTATGTCTGCATTTTCTGCTCTATTCCACTGATCCCCAGGTCTGTCTCTATGCCAGTACCATGCTAATTTTATCACAGTAGTTTTATAGTATAATTTCAGGTCAGGGGTTTTGATACCTCCTGCCTTTCCTTTTGTTTCCAGGATTACTTTTGACAGTCTAAGTCTCTTTTGGTTCCAACTGAATTTGAGGAAAGTTTTCTCCAGCTTGGTGAGGTATACTAATGGTATTTTAATTGGGATTGCATTGAATCTGTATAACAATTTTGGGAGT
>NDGN011297672.1:0-13978 GCA_002564285.1 Tympanoctomys barrerae
TCTTTTAAGGCAACAAGGATTGCATTTTTAAAGGTAGAACAAAATGAAAATTTGTATGCCTTGATATTTGATTTTATGCAAAGATTTATAAAGGTAAAGCTAATATGTTTGGCAAGCTTTTTAAGATACTCATTCTGTTCATAATATTATTTTAAAACTTCCTAATCACTTTTCAGAGTATATATGTTTAACTGAAAGGAAAAATTGCATCTCAGATCTGTGGTGCTAGGAACATAAACAAATGAACAGTTATTATGTGATGGTCAGAAACAATAAATCCAACTTTTTGTGCTTAAAAAAAAAAAAATTTCTCAGATAACTGTAGAGACAATACCCACAATGACACCCTGCTTAGTAACTTGAGCAGATACATGCACAAAAATTAGAGAAGCTTAAGAAAGTTATGGAACCATGAGTGCTCAGCATAGCAAAGAAACAGAATCCATAAAGCAGATTGAAGCAGATTCCAGAACAAAAATTCCACTGTCAGTATCCACAACAGATTAAGCCAGTGTGAGGACAGATTCTCAGATATGGAAGACAGGCTTATGGTTAGTGATCATGAAAACAAAGATTCTTTAAAGAGACTGGGTGTGGTGTCATGTGCCTGTAATCCCAGTGTTTAGGAGGCTAAAAACAGGAGGATCACTATGAGTCCAATTCATGTAGTAAGACCCTGTAGACCCTATACTAAATACACTAAAAAATTCTTTCAAAATAGCGAGGACCATTAGAATCAATCCAGCAGCTGCTAGCTGAGGCAAAGAAGAATAGTTTAAGATGTACTGCAATCAATAAAAAAACAGGAGATAGCAGAAATTATCTATCTATCTATCTATCTATCTATCTGTTCACAGAAATCATGGCAGAAAACTTCCCAGTAGAAAAACATAGAATTTGACATGCAAATAAGTGAGGCATACAGTGCTCTAATTAGTAATGATTAAAAAAAAAAAAAAACCTACAGCCAGACATTCAACATAAGAAAACCCTACAGCCAGAAATTAACATAAGAATAGTATCTTAAAAGCTGCTGGGAAAAGAAATAAATCACCTATAAAGGAAAGAGTCACAGCTGACTTCTCAGGATAAATCCTGAAGTCAAGGAGAGCTTAGAGTGAAGCATATCAAGTTCAAAAAGAAAACAACCTTGGACCCAGATAGATGGACCCCACAAAACTATCTTTCAAAACTGGAGAGGGCAGGGGAAATAGCTCAGTAGAATAAGCTCTTGCCTGGCAAGCATAGGGTCCTGAGTGTTCAATCCCCAGTACCAAAAAAAGAAAAAACAAAAAAACAAAAACAAACAAACAAAAAAAAACTGACGGAGAAAGAAGATACTTCCATGACAAAGAACACCTGAAGAAATTCATGACCACTAAAACCAGCATTCCAAAATGTTTTGAAGGAAATTCTAGGAAAAGATAACAAAAGCACATCTCCATCAACCCCAACAGATGGAATCCTCCAGGCAAGTCAAATAAGCAAGCTGAGGGAAGGGAAAAAAAAGACCAGGATACAACAACAGGAAGATAACACGACAAGGATAAGTCAGTACGTATCAGTCACAACCATGCATGTTAATGGTCTCAGTTCACCAATCAAAAGACACAGACAAGCAGAGTAGATCAAGAAGAATGACCCAACAATATGCTGCATAAAAGAAACACATTTAATTCAATAAGAAATTCACAGACTGAGGGCTGGGCAACTAGCTCAGTGGACTAAAGTGCCTGCTTAGGCAGAGTGCAGCAGCTGGGGTTCGATCCCGAGCCTGCTGTGCTGGCCCCACCCCCGGGGTGCGCTGAGAGGGCAATGGAACTGGGCATTTTCAGCTTCTCAAGTACTGGGATTACAGGCATGGGCCACTATGCCTAGTCTCCATTGCTGTCTCAGCGCACTGCTGGGGGCAGGCTGGCATGGCATGCTGGGGATCGAACCCTAGATGCTGTGTTCTGCCTAAGCAGGCGTTTTAGTCCACTGAGCTATCATACCGGCCCTAGGCTGCTTTTTAAATGTCTGCTTGGCAAATAAAAATGAGCAATCTGGTCTCTCAAACAGTTTTGACATTTTAGTGCTTTTGTAAATTCCAAAGTCAATGTGGGAACCATTTTTCCAGTCACCAGTCAGTTAAAAATATTACACGTGATGCACGCATATGCACGTTTATAGCAGCACAACTCACGTAGCTGGATCTTGGAAGTGGCCTGTATGTCCATCAGCAGATACCTGAATGAAGAAAATGTATTTATATACAGCGGAGGTCTACTGTGCCATAAAGAAGGGTAAACTTGAGGCATCTGTAGGAAAATTGTCGCACCCAGAGGCCACGATGTTACACAGAATGAATCAGACGCACTGGCTTCGTGTTGCAGAGTTTCTCTTTTATGGGCGACCCAAAATATAAATAAAGGGCAAGATAAGTAGGAAGTGGGGAGGTGGCTGTTTCTCAAAAAGGAAGGGGATCAAGAGAGGAGAGTGAGGAGGGAAAGGAGGGAAAGGGCTGAAAAGAGTTCAGAGGTGGGTGTCCACCAGCCACTCTCAAGGAATGTAAGCGCTAGGGACTGCAAACACGGATGATGAAGAAGGTGGCAGATGGAAGTGATAGTGGGAAAAAATGAAACTCCTGACCTGAGAGATACCTGGATGAGTTCGTGTTCTCTGAAACTGAACAATGAATTTTAGGAACAAACGGAGGTTATGAGCAGAATATATTTACTGGGGGAAAGAAAGCTCCTGCCCGCGACAGGGACAGGAGGGGGAACCCAAGTGGGTGGTCCCCAGGCAGTCGTCTCTTCCAGGGCCTTTTATAGAGTAAAACCATGTGGTAAGGCAGGTCTAAGGTGGAGAACACGGGAACTCACTTAGGTGGGCATGAAATGGGACAAAACTATGATCAACCAATGAGATTACAAGCACCAGTGCTCAGGTAAAATTGATAAAGTCGAGGACCAAATGGGGAAGTAGCAAGCGGGCATGAATGTAGAACAGTTTATCCAGTAGCCAGCCAGCAGCAGTTGGATTAGTGACTCTTCCCGGCTTCCTCAGGGTGATGATCAGTCCCGGATGCTTATCTTCAGGGAGGTCAGCATTTGTTGGATCTTTGCTCTTTAGGTCTGGCCCACAGCAGGGGGCCCATCTCTCTTGCAGTTGCAAGGTATCTTGTCTTCTTTGTTATCTCCTTGGACTGGAAGGTCTTTCGGTAAATGAGCCACGACAGATTTTATTTTTGTTTGCTGTGTCATTTTTGGGGGGAGGGTGGGGCGGGGTGGGGCTTAATGTTTACCTTCGGGCCATTTACAATATCGTGCATGTTCTGTTTTCAGACTGAGTGTGTACTTATTTAATTTTTGTTTTTTGTACCGGGGATCAAATTTGGGACCTTGTACTTGCCAAGCTGGCGTTTGTGCTGCTATGTTTCTATCTCCTTAGCAGACTGAGTTTTTAAAAACTTAATATACCTTTCTGCATAGCTGGTCACATGCGTCTCTCCCGTTTCATTGAGGTACCTGCTGTTTCCAGTGAAGGCCATGAGTGGTTGTCTGTTTTTCGCCACAACAAATAATGCTGCACTAAACATTTTCTTTTGCTTGTTTGTGTGTGTGCCTTTAAACATTTAATTGATTCATTTATTTATTTAGTCACTTATTTATTTATTGAGACAAGGTATTTCTGTGGAGCTCAGGCTGGCCTGGAATTCACTGTGTACCCCAGGCTGGCCTCAAATGTGCAGCAACCCTCCTGTCTCAGCCTCCACAGGCATGTACCACTATATCCAGCTGCAGCGAACATTCTTACACATACGTCTATATGCATAGGGGTGTGTAGAGAGTTTCCGAAGGATGGAATTTCTGGCTAGAAGAGTTACATTTTTTGTTATTATGAAACAGGGTCTCAATATGTAGTTCACAGTGGCCTTGAACTCACTATGTAGCCCAGGCTGGCCTCAAACTCATGGCCAGCCTCAGCCTCCCGGTGCTGGGACTACAGGCGTGTACTATCATGCCCAGCTACAATTAAATTTTTAATAAACAATGTCAAGTTTATCTCCAAAAATTCTGTTCTAGTTTATATAGTTACCATTATCCTCATCAACACTGGACATCATCATTTGTAAGATAATATGTACTGCCAGCGTCTTGCGCAGAAAAGAAAAACTGTCATTTTAAATTGCATTGTCCTGATTTACTCGAGGGATTGTGCATTGTATGTGCCTATTGGTCATTTGAGTCTTTTGGGCAGTTTTGTTTGTTTGTTTGTTTATTTTTGTTTTTTTGAGGCATAAAAACAGAAAAAATATACAAATCATGAGCTCACTGCTCAATAAATTATTTCTCCTCAGGCGAATGCGTCCTCATGACTTCCGTGCAGGTCGAAAAAGAGGACTGTGCCTTCTCCTGCCTCTCCGAAGCATTCACTACCCTGACATCCGAGCCCCAGAGATTAGGCTTGTCTGGTTTTGGCCTTGGTAGAAGTGGGATAAAAAATGTGCCCTGCGTCTGGCTGTCTTCATTCAACATAATGTTTATGAATCACTCGTATACTCGTGTGTAGCAGTGATATATTCATTCACATTGCTTGTGAATAGGCCCCAATCTATTTACTGATGGACATCTGGCTTATTTCCAACATTTAGCTGTTACCTAATAATGCTGCTTGATTCTGGGGCACGCATTTAGTACACGTGTGCATATATTTCTGTCGGGTATAGAGTTGCTGGTCAGGAACATGCTCCTCTCACTGGTATTTGTAAATTCCTTGTGCATATTCTTCATGCATTTACTGTTCAACGCTTGTATTTTACTTTTTTTTTGAGGCAGTCTCACTATGTATTCCAGGCTGGCCTTGAACTCACAGTGATCCTCCTGCCTCAGCCTCCCCCTAGGGACTGGGATTACAGACATGTGTACAGCCTGGCCACATTTTACTGTTGATCTGCATGAGTTCCATTTACTCTGGGTATGAATTCTGTTGCATTTGCTGGAAATATTTTCTCTCAGTCTTTGTTTACAGTGCCCTTTTACAGTTTAAAATTTCTGTGTAGTCAAATCTGTAACTCATTGCCCAAATGCTTAGTGGGTTTTATGTCTTGCTATTTCAAATTATAAAATATTCTCTTGTATTTCCTTCTAGGGTTCATTTTATTATAACTTTCACATTAGGCTTTCTAATTAGTTTGGAATCTATTTGTGAAGATGAGTGGTAGAGGCTAATTAATTATCTAGCACTCAGGGGATAAATAAAATTAAACCATTTGCTACACAGACCTTTTAATATTTAAAAAAAAATCTCAAGATAGATAACAATATCAAAGAGCTAAGAAACTGTCACATTTTAAACTTTTATTTATTTTTACTCTAGAACAGTGCCCCCTAAGTTACACTTCAGTAAGATTTCAAGGGACTCAAGTGTTCTAATTTGGTCCAAACGGTTAAAATACTGAGCATCTAAGTACTCAGTGCGGTTTACTCACTTCGCATGCGCTGATGCGCCCTAAAGGGCAGGTCTTGCATTTGTCTGTGTCTGACAGGACTCTCAGGGTAACCTGGCTGCAGGAGAGCTCTGTTTTCAGGGCAGGGAAGCTACAGCAGCCTTTTGCTCCCCAAACTCAGCTGCCCCACCCTGCGTGGACTAACCTGCGTGTCCCCCTCCCATCCCCAGGACACAGAGAGGGCCGGGGTGAATTCACAAGTGCCCTGGCCGGCCTTGGTCCTGGACCTGACTTCCGCCGGCCGGGCTGCCCCCTCGAGGGACTCTTCTACTGGCAGCTGGTGGCAGGTCACAACAGCAGGAGCAAATTTGAACCCATTCGCTTTCCCCTCCTTGTGAAACGGACCACGCCTAGTCCTGCTAGCGCGTCATCGCGCCCTCCCGGTTGCTCGCAGCGCAGGGGGAGGAGTATCTTGCCCTCTCTCCCATCACCCGCTTTGCTGAAGGCAGATGTCTTGTCACTTAGTTAACAGGGTGCAGGGCCACGGCTTGTGCCAGGGTGAGGGGAAGAAGCACCCTGTTTGGCTTGACAAAGCGCTCGGTGGAGGCTGGAGTGCTGAATGTGCAACCGTCGACGCTGCTTTTCTTTAAATTGCGCTGCTGGCTGCGCTCCAGAGACGGAGTCAAAGTGGCCTCAAATCACAAGCTCTGCCGCTCGCGTTCTGCGCCGCGCGGTTTGAGAGTGTGCCTGGTGCTTGTTCTGAAAGCGTGGAATTCTCTACTGTTCCTTGCACCACGCGACTGTGTGTGTGTGTGTGTGTGTGTGTGCGCTCCCCAGGGTACACGGGGTTGTCTGCCCGAGCATGTCTTCCCGCGGAACTGTTTATACCTGCCGGCAGGCTGCGATTAAAGAGCACAGTGTACTGCAGATTCTCTTTGATTTCTAGAATCGCCTCTCTGGATTTGTGGCTTAGTGTGCTGGAGAAGTGCTCGAGAATCCTGCACACACGTGCGCAGCCGATCTGTCTGTCGGGCACAGGGATTCTGCCTACCTCCGAGGAATCTGAGGATAATCCGCCCAGGAGAAGTCAGGGTGCCAAGGGGCAGGGGCTGGGCGGGCATCTATGACCAGGCCCTGGGGGAAGCAAAGGCCTGCATTTTGAGGAAGTCAGGTTTGAAGCGATCAAGGCCGTTATTTATATCTGGGCAGCGAGTATCGAAAGCCAAAGGCTGTCCTTCCACTACTGTCACGCATCTGGTTTGCTGCAGGAAGGGTGTGTGCTTCACCTTGTCAAATATCTACTGTGCTCAGAACTTCCGGTGTGGTTCAAATTTCTGATAAGGTGTACCCAGACTGTGTCATGGAAAACTGGGTGCTCATGCACCCCTCCCTCGGCCTGCGTTGTGGACAAAATGGCTCACAGCTGGCTGGTTGGTTGCTTGGGACTTGAGTTTTTTTCTTTTGTCAAGATACGACCCCCCTGTGAAGACCCCCCCCCCAGGCCCTGGGGTGGAGAGCAGCTTCAAATGATCTTTAAATTCAGAATGAGTACGTTGGAGTCTGATAGTCCCCCAAGAAGCGTGGTAGGAACTCTTGGATCCACTGTCACGATGCGTGAAGCCTCCTGTAACCAGCTTCTGTCTCTGTAGCACATGGGTTCTGATGTTTTTTCGCTTCGCCCCCAGGCTCTTTTGGTTATGGGAAATGAGTGTGTTTGGGGACAAACATGTCAGAATTATGAGGGAGAAGCTTGGCAGTGGAACAAGTAGGGGCTATGCTTGACAGGAGTTGAGAAACAATACATCTCAGATTCCTCTCAGACAGCCCTCAGTTTCTGTCCAGAATTATGACTCAGAAACCACAGAAAGGGGGGAAACACCACAGCTCCCCAAGGGGCCTCCCAGCCTGGCCTCACTAGAAGCCAGCAGCAGCCATTTCTACACAGAGAGAAGAGGCGTCTGCAGGGGAAGAATTGAGTTCTGGCCCAGCCCCTGCTTGGGCGGATACCAAAAAGAAAGAACTTGTGGCCTTAATTATGAGAAGACCTAGAAGTATATATCAAAAAAGCAGAATCCCCATCATGAGAGAGCAGAGAGGAAAGACAAGATGGTGGAAAACCTGAGCATATCTGCCTAAACGTTTCGATTTTCCTGGATTTGCCTAATCTTAGTCTTTGGGAGTTTGCCTTTTACGAGGGTAAACATGGTTTAATAGTGAACAAATATTAGCCCACATAATTAAAACCTGTTGAGTTGAACAGGAAATATTCAAGGGAAAGTTGCAGGTGCCCATAAGCAAGAGTGGAGCAGGGAGGACCTTGACATGTCAGTTCCTTTTCCCCCAAGGGGAGCGTCCTGGCATAAAGCCACCAACGACAGGAAACAGACAGCTCATAAAAAGTCTGAGCGGCATGGAAAGGTTCTAAACTTATTAATAAGGTGCTGGCCCTGGAGTGAGTGTGAAGGACAGCTGGGATTCTTGATCTTTGTTTATTAAAGGGAGGCAGGCATCTTGCCACTCCCTCCTAATCCATTCAGGGAATGGCGTGCTAAGACTACGGCCATCGTAGGATCCATTTTAGGATGGGTCTGTTCTTGGCTCCACAACATTTCACCACACAAAGGAAAGAAAGCAAGCTCATAAATGACAGAAAGAAGAAGAGCCAGCCTGTTTTGTGAATCCTGGTTTGCACTGGGATGTCTTTGCTTCCTGGAGGGAGGAAGGTATGTGACTCCTTCCCTCCTCAGGTCCTGCATTCTTCTTGTTCCCAGGCCTGCTCAGACCAGAGGAGCGGCCCGCAGCCCGCAGCCTCAGGTTTGTGGTGATGAATGGGAGGCAAGCCCAGCAGGCTCAGCCAGAAGTTTCTTCCAAACCAGAGTGGAGACCAGGGGGTGTGTGACTCACCCTAACCCATAGCAAGGCATGAGCCAGGCTGTGAGAGAAAAAGAAACAACGTGCTGATGGAAAATTAATCTCATTAGGGAGATTTGTTTGTGGTGACATTTGAAATGAGCCTGAAAATGAGTAAGGTATTGACAGATGGAAAAGGGTGTCGCTTGTACTACTATGGTGTTACATCAGACAAGAAGTCTATCTAATACTATAATGGATTTTTTTCAGAGCTGGTCTCAGAACTCCTGTCTGCTGGGAGGGGGATTCCCGCTGTCTTTGGTGGGACTTGCGTGAAGCTAACCTTGCTGAAATCTACCAGGTGTGACCCCAACTGGCCAATATGAGAACCATATAACTGGTTCAGGGGTAGGCCTGGTACTCAGCTGACCAATAAGAGACCCATGCCTCCTTAGCACAGTGATTGGTTCAGGAGTGTGTGTGTGACCCAGACGGGCCAATAGGAGAATCATGTTTCCTCAAGCATAGTGATTGGCTTGGGAGAGGTCATCGACCCAAGTTGAACTAACTGTGGAAATATTGAGGAAACGGGATCTTCTTTCTGCTGGAATTCCCACGTGGGTGAATCGTCATTCAGAAGCTTCCAGAGGCCTGTTTTATCATCACAAAGGGAAAACCTTGAATTATAAGACTCTTGAATGCTTCCTTTGTGTAACTTGCCCTAGTTGTGCCTAAAACTGTATGCTTGAACATTTTAGTCATTCAAGCCAATAAATTCACTTGTATTTATTTATTTAGAGATGGAACCCTGGTGAGCCAATGAACACCATCCCCAGCCATTTTTATTTTTTTTATTTTGTGATAGAGCCTCACTAAATTACCCAGATTAACCTTGAACTTCACCACTGCATCTGGATTTTTAAGTAAGTCTTTTTGTGCTGTGATGTGTTTTTCTCATGTACAAAAAAAAAAAAATTGCTAAGCAAGATAAAATCCTCCAGTAATTTGCTGTGAGTACAAAGATGTGGTAAGAAGGGCTGCAGATTCACAGAACATGCTCATAGTTAAAGACTTCCCGCTGTAACACCTTGGGGTCAGCACCTAGGCCCCAGTGACTAACCACGAGGGCTTTACTCTTAAGCTTTCTGGAATGAGGCGTTTCACCAATCTGGTTGACTGCTGTGTGCTGGATATTTTTCCATGAATCAGAAATGAAATATGCAGTGCTACAGCCACAGAGGAATGAAAACAGCTCACTTTCCTTTTGTGTCTGGGATTTGTCTTCTCTGTGTCACCCGTTAAAAGTGAATAGTAATAATGATAGTGCCATTTTGATTTATCAACAGTTGAACAGACTATTGAGAAGATGCGTTAATCAAGAAATAAATTCATCGCAGCATCGTAGGCAGAGTAGGACAACTGCCTTCGCCAGGAGATTTTCTGTCCCTTCTGAGAACACTCTTGGATGTTTGAATGAAGTTGGAAACAAAGAAAAATACAATTACTTTCAGAGTGCTCTGTCCCTGGTACTAAAGATAAAATTTACAAATTTGCTTATATTCTGTCTTTTTTTTTCCCCCTGGTACTGGGGATTGAACTCAGGACCCTGTGCTTGCCGGGCAGACACTTATTCTACAGAGCTATCTCCCTGGCTCTACATTCTGTCTTATCCACCAATTTTTATGGTCCTTCTTTTCTGGTACTGGAAATCGAACTCAGGACCTAGTACTTGTCAGGCAAGCACTGTGCTGCTGAGCTATATCCCTGGCCCCTCCATCAAGCTTTGAAGCTAAGTCCTGGTCTCATTTCGATTGGTGGAGAATGAGGCAGATATAACCAGCTACCACCCAACATCCACTCCGCCCTTGTGCCTTACCAAGTGCCAGTCCCAAGCAGGTACGGCTTCCAGGGTGCAAGCTCAGCCTTCCCTAGCCGTTGTGCCACCTCACCAGTAGGACCTCCACAGGATGTCCCTGTGGTGGACATGGCTCTGGCCAGTGAGACTTGAGTGGAAGTCTGCTGGGACTTCTGGAAAAGAATTGTTTTCCCAGTGTGGGCACTGCCCCTTCATCTTGGTTCCCTCCCTCTTCCTTGTGCCATGTCACTGTGAACCTAGTGACAATATGGCCTTGAGACAAATGCAAAGTGGAAAATCACATTCGGAGGGAAGACAGAGGAGCCTGGGGTGTGGCTGACTTCGTAAAGCCACTGCACCCCCTTGGGGTACATTCACAGTGTTCCATGGAAGAGATGGGCTGTCTTTCATTAATCCAGTGAGGCGGAGCTTCTGTGACAGAGAAGCGGACTGCACCTCCACTGACACAGGCAAACCCAGCTGCAGTCTGAATGACTTGTGTGTCGACATAAAGTGATGCCTCAAACTTAATGAAACCTGGTGTCCACCCTGTTCTCCATAGCGGAGTTTGGGAGGCAGCTATGGAAAGAAACAATTACGTCAACATTAGTACAATGATGGTGATTTGCATAGGGGTTCACGGGTGCTGAGGGAGGGAAATGAAATACAAAGAAGTGAGACAAAAGTGGAACCGAAGTTAGGCAGGCAAAAACCAGATGTGAGAAAAGAGATGACAGCTTTCATCAATGTAAGGAAGTGAGACATGGCGTAGCACACGCAGGGGGCCCTGTGCTGGTCTGAGTTGCTGGGGCATAAAGTAGAAGGTAAGCAATGATGGGAGACACAGCTGGAGAGTCTGTCATTTAGCTATTGCTACAGAATAAGCCACCCCCATAACTAAGTACATCCCAAATAACTACATTTTATTATTTCCCAGAATTCTACAATCCGAGCACAGTGCCGCTGAATGGTGCCCCTGCTCATGTAGTGTCTGTTGGAGTAGCAAAACCTAAGAAAACTTTGCTTTTGTATTTGGTGCCTCCCGCTGGGATACAGGAGTAGCTGACTGCCTGCGCATCTCTCCCTCCAAGTAGCCCCTCCGTGTGGACAGCTTGGGCTTCTTCATAGCAGGGCAATCCCAAGGTAGTTGGCCCTTAAAAATGGTGGATGGCTTTCAGTTGAGAGAAAGAGGATGTTGCTGGTGCACTTAAGATCTGGCTTGGAAGTACCAGAAGCA
Organism: Tympanoctomys barrerae; assembly: GCA_002564285.1. NCBI lineage: Eukaryota > Metazoa > Chordata > Mammalia > Rodentia > Octodontidae > Tympanoctomys > Tympanoctomys barrerae. Next base: position 11,374 of record NDGN011297672.1, read on the forward strand.
CCAACTCCTCCGAGTTCCAATTCTAAACTGCACTCTGTTGATCAAAGCAGGTCACAGGTCATTCTGGAGTCAGGGGAGAAGAAACAGCTTCTACTTCTTGGTGGGAAGACCAGTATGCACACATAGAAGACGAAGTAGTGGCCTTCTTTGGAGTCTGCCTACCACAGAGGTAAGAAGTGGGAGATGAAAGATGGCATCTGTAGGTGGGTATGAACGCCAGGCTTGGGGGTTTGCCCTGCTTCAGCTTGGGATTCGGAGAGAAGAGTGGCTCCCGGGCTGCAGAACAGACAGGACTGCATAACCAGGCAGAGGAAGGTCTGGGGTTTGGCTTCTCCAGATCCCCTTTGGTTTCCATGTGGTATAGACTGGTTACAGAGGTTCCCGTATGTCATAGAAATGGCTTAGCTGAGAATCAGAGAGCCATACTCTGGGCCACCATGTGGAAGAGCAAAGTGAGTCCACAGCAAAGGTTAGATGGGTCTCTCAGGCCACACAGTGGATGAGAGATTGGCAGAGACTCTGGAATCAGAGATGCCAGCTAGGGCTGGTTCTACCTGGGAGAATCGCTGCACTGAGCCCTAGCTAAGCCAAAGTACCAAAGAGTCTCGGCCAGCCTGCTAGAGATCAGCAAGGAGCTAGAAGGCGCGGTATAGACAGACTCCAGAGCCTTATCTTTTAACTCTCCCAGCCCTCACCACAAGGTCACCAAAGACAACACTTTGCCCACTCAATGATTTCCCATCCGCCATCTTGGAAAACAGGAACAGGCCAGAGAGATAGCTGGAGAGTCTAAGAATGCGTCTTTGTGGCAATCCCTGGGCAGCACTAGAATTCACTCCACAAGAGAAGATCCAGGAAGACAGGTAAATTGTAATACAGTAAAGAAACCATGTTATGGAAAATTAAAAAAAGACGTTGGAATAATGGCATATTCAGGGACAGCAGTTACCTCTCTAGGAGAGAAGGGGAGGTGGAGTCCACAGGGAGGCCCACTATTGAGCTAAGCTTTTATTTCTAAAGTTAGGGGTTGGATGCATGGGTGTTGTGATATTCTTTGGGCCTTTTTTTGTGTGTGTTATAAATAGTTCTTAATATAACTGTCAAAAGTGCTCATTTTGGAATAGATTTGTAGGTCTCCAAGCCAAGTTTAGGCCATGACCTACTGTGTGGAAGTGGGGATATAGAAAGAGGCTTGAAAGGGGACTTACTCGTTAGGAAAGTCACCTGTTTGGCTTGGAGCAGGACAAGAGCAGAGCCAGGGAGGACAGTAAGGGAGCTGCCACATGTGTCCAGAGGGAGGTCCGCGTGGCCTAGCTCAGTTGGGTGTCTCAGAATTGGGGGTCTTGGTGGATTCACAATGCGGGGGGCATGGGCAAGACTTTTGGTTGAGTGAGGGGATGGTGGAGACCCCAGTCCCATGGCTGAGGCCAGAGAACCCAGGTGGAGGATGTGTGTAGGGGACAGGCACCGAGATGCATGAGGACAGGCTGGGCTGGAGTGCCTACAGGACAAGATGGCGGGTGAGTTGGGGGTGCACGGGTGTGGACCCCAGGAGGAGTCTGGCGGACCTTAGCTCTGATTCAAATGGAGCCTTTAGAAGGAGGTGGGGTTCCCAGAGAAGACTGAGCTGGAGAGCAGAAGGGAGAGCCAAGCGCCTCCTGGGGCGCAGCACCCTCTCTGCCCGAGCAGGGGAGCCCTCACTTACTTTCCTGACAGCTCTCACAAGGAGCAGGAGTGCACCCCGGCTCCGGAGGGTCCTGGTCTTCTGGGTCTGACCCAGCTTTCTTCCACTGGGTGTGAGGGTAGACAAGGGTAGCAGGAGGTTGGGGGCTGCCGAAAGGCAGCCAGGGACCCCCGGGTGCCGTGCTTCTCGCCTCTGGGTGCCCTCTTCTGCTCACCCCTGGCCTTCCCAAGGTGGCTGTCTTCCCTGTGCGTCCTGGTGGCCCTGCCACAGGGCTTTGAGTCTGGCTTTCCAAACACAGGGCTCTTGGGAAAACTCACAGCCCTCGTCGGCCCACTGTTGACATGTCTCTCCCCTTGTTTCTTTCCTCTTTGAAGAAGGAATGTGATGTTATTTTGTTGGCAATCATAGGGCCATGCAGAAGGTGCACAGCGCAGCCCTGGTGGCCAGTGGGCCTGGAGGAATTGGATGGCGAGGGGCCCTGCCCTGCTCTGTGGCCTCCTCCCTCGTGGTTCTAATAAATGCAACACAGTGTCAGCCTTTGTGCATCTCTGCGGACAACCTGGCACCTTCTACCCTGAGCCCATCTCCTTGAACCCAAGATCTTTTTGTTTCTTAACATCTGGATTCTGATGTGACATTTAGATTCCGTCTTAGACAGAGATTTCTCTGAGCTCTCAGGAAAAAGAGTTTTGTGGCCCACGTTGGAATTAAGGGAATTTGGAGGAGAAACCAAAGCAACACTGTTGTATTTCAGAAACAGGAATCGCTCAAAGCGTTTCTCCAGAAACAGCAGATTCAATTATGATAAGAAAATGGGCCAGTGGGATTATTATGAGATTTGGGTTTGCCTAAAAACGAATCTGTAGTTGAGAGGAGCACATCTGTGTAGTAAGAAAATCAAGAAAGAGACATTTTCATACA